>JFFI01000572.1:0-14243 GCA_001563125.1 Colletotrichum salicis
CCCCCCCCTTCCTTCGGATTGCCCCTCGGTTTGGTCCCCCATTTTCGATGCTCAGAGTCGGAGGCAAGCCGCAACCAGAGAGCCTTGTGAGCTGTCTCCGTTAAACAGTCGAACTGATCACTGGCCTGGAGCAGAGTCATGCTGGCTTGGGCTCTGGCCGTAGTCTTTTGGGCTGGGACCTGGGCAAACAAACGGGCATTCCACCGAACCTTGCTCTAAGAACAGAGCTGATCTCATTCAAATGTTGCCATTGGTATCCGAGCCTCTGTCCTGGAACAATATCGTGAGCTTCCGATCTGGACGGAGATTTTGTGCTATTGCACAGCCAAGATGCGGATATTGCATTCCAGCCGTATGGGGGGGCCCTTTCTTTGCGCAGATTCCCGACCCCTGCTCATATTACATGGCGAGGTACTCTCTTTCCCCTGGCCTAACCGAAGACACCGCGCCGCACCCGACATGACACTTTGATACGGTACTTTGATGGTACATTGCCGTGTTGCTCCTCGCTTAGTGCGGGTGGCCCCCCGGAACATGGACCTTCCTGTCCCCCTCCACCTGGCCCCTTCCAGCCTCCCATCCCTACCTTTCCCCTTGCCTCCCACCTGGCCGACAAGCATAGCCAGGGGAAGGCACCACCTCTTCTGGCTTGGTCTGTCCTCTTCTGAACAGCCTCCCCGATCCATCCTCCAAGCCTCCAAGGGTTCATCTTGCTCTCTCTCTCTCTCCACCCCAAGCCGATGGATCATGGAACTGACAGCCGCCTTTGCCAGCAGCAGCAGCCAGAGTTCACTATTCGCTGTTCAGAACATCTGGCAGACTGGCTCACGTTGCTCCACCCCTTTTTTTGCTTTCCGTTGCTGGGGTCGTGCCTAGGAGGTACCTGCACACTACATGACTACCTCCTTACGCAGCGCGAGCATGTATTCTTAGCCTCGCCGTTTTGCACTGCTGGCTCGGCAGGCTTCGTACCCAATGCTACAATAATGCCACAGAAAGGTGGCGTTCTATATTCTCTCTCGCCCTCCAAGACTCCCCTCAGAATTAACAGAGGGCAGGTACGGATAGTAAGTCATCCATCACGGCCTCCGACAGCTGCCTCCAGGCTTACCGACAATGGTGCTCCTCAGCTGATACGACGCCCTGCATTCTGTATATGGACAAAAGGTACGGAGTACAAGACGAACATCTAACAGTAAGGTATGCGACTTCCTGGAGCGTGAGGCATGCGGCTGCGCGGCATGCTGTCCAGCTGTCGTTCGTTCTTTCGCTCGTTCGGATTCCCCATATTGGATGTGTCCCCCTCGCCCAAGCCGCCCCCCATAGGCCCTGTCTTGCATCGACTCTGATGAAGAATTGAAATTGCATCAGCTGCATCTCAATCTCATCCACCACACTCTTGGACATTCGCCTTGCCCATCACGCTTTCGGTTCTCCATTCCTGACGAGGCTAGCATAGCATTATCCGACTCCACGTTACATATTGCCAAATATTGTCGATGATGTGCCAGACCTAGCTTTGCTTTACGGATACACTATGGAGATAGTCTACTAATCGCACGCAGGGCCTGCTTCCCCACGGTACGACAGGTTTGGCAGACTAAAGTAAAGCCTCCAACTACGGACACTTTTCGCTGTACCTTGCACAAGTGGTAGCTAGTGGCTTTGCACCATGCAAGGAACACCATTCATCGGCTCTGATCTGAACGGACACTTCTAATGTGATACAACGGTGCACATGAATACGGATCGCCTGCGGCTTTGTCGTCGGGAATAGCCTCCTTCTTCGACCTTGCAGCCGCTTTTACTCCTTGCAGTTGTGGTTGCTGCATCCGTATTCCAATATCGAAACCCCTAGCCTCCACATATCCAGCTATTCGGATGAAACGCGGCTGCAAGGAGCCTAGGTTCGTCGAAAATAACCCCAGACTGTCAGGGAAGCTTTGGGACAATCAGGTACGGAGTACGAACTAGAAGCTCGCGACTTCAAACTTGTCAACCAGCCTGGGCCTGTCTCTTGTGGCTTAGCTTCTCGATTGTATCCGGAATCCGAGGCCAACCTGGCCTAGGCTAGCAATGAGAGAAACAACAGGCAAAGTCGAGTTTGAATACGCGATACGGATACAAACCTCGAAACTGCTTGGCACCAAGCATTGCCATGGGGCAGTCGAGCACTACATATTTTGGCTGGCGACAATGGCCCACGATCGCCATCTCTGACTGTTCGAAAGACTTCCGAGCTCACCGTTACCTGATGCGTTTTATCTTTGACCTACCTCGCCTACGGAGTACAAATCGTCACGGCTGCAAAACCTCGCCCTCGGGATCAGCCCGAACCATAATTCTACTTTCCGTCTGAATTGCCGCAGTTTTCAATAAACTCTGTCGGCGGTCCTCCGTACCCACACAATTTTTATGTTGCCTCGCCCTTTCCAAACACAGGCTTACGTTCCACGCCTCGTTCATTGGACCGCCCTTGAAGCGAAGAAAGACGAAAGAAGTAAGAAAGGTCTGCCACTCAGTGCTCTGCCTTACATAGCCGCGAGATGTATCCGTACGAAGTACTGCATGGCACCAAGGCAGCTCATTGCCGCCGGTCCAGAAACCCGAGTACAACGGTCTGACCCCTAGATGGAAGTTTGAGCCGGCAGCCAGCTGCAAGCAGGATCCGCAGCGCCGTGTTGGATCCGCCTTGCATCAAGTCATTCCTAGTCCATTTAATTCTGACATCGGATCATCAACAGACCACGCAACTGTCCATCTCAGCTGTGTCCTGTGGACCGTCAACGATTCCCTGGTCTACATTCTCCCGAAAAGACATTACTGCGTACGGAGATGCGCCTCGTCTTTGGAACGTTGGAATGGGGCGTGATTCAAAACTGTCCTCGAGTCAAGAGTATGGGCGCCGATCGCAGCTTCATTATTCAATATTCAGCAGCGTCGCGCTGATTGGTGCTATGATCCGGCATACGCCTAAGAAGCTCGCCGTCAGTAGCCACTGTTGCTGCGGTGTCTGCAATGCCTGAGTTTTAAGCTTCGCAATTAGCCTCTCTGAATGCTACGCTACAGGCCTCCTTTCTCGACCAACTTGTCATATCTACGCAACCAACCAACACTGACAACCCCAAGTTGGGCCAGAGTTTCAACCAAAAGCGCCTGTTTGCCTGTTGTTTACAAGAACTGACTGGGCTATTGTTCAGCCAGTATCTCCTTGAGCCACGGTTCTCCAGTCGGTGTCCATATTTCGATTTCTTCATTTGCTGTTGATGTTGCTGGCCATCACCTGAACACATACACTACCTCGGGGCGATCGCCAGAGACGTCAATGCGTGCGCGATCTGCCGTATTCGTCTGCGGATGCAACGATATATTGATGTTTCCAACTTTCCATGTACGACGGTTGAGCCGCCGCTTGAGGTTAACTCGTTCGTCGGACGGGTTCGATACTTGGGCGTCAGACATTCCAGAAAGGTAAAGAAGTCTTCTTGAATATTCAAGCTCTAGGACCTCTGATGTCGGACAGGTGAGTAGGGAGATGCGCGAGATTATTGAGGTGTCCGATTGGGCGGGCCACTTACACCTCTCTTCACGGTTAACGCTCAGCTGTCAGCACGCCCCTATCTGCACAGACATGATCTGAATACGGAAGACAGCCTGCACCACTCGTCGCTGCCCACATTCCTTTTGAGATGGGATTGCATCGAGACCTTCTAGAAGGAGGTCTGATGTGGGTGGCTTCAAACCCAAGATCGGCCGAGCAGAGGCACGAGCTGCAAAGCTCTTTGACCATGTTCGGACTCACAGCGCGCACATTTGACGAACACGGATCATGGAGCCCACCCAATCGTCGACCATTGCGGCGCACCATTCCGTTCGGAGCCGGGCCTCGGTCTGGCAACGATTCAAGACTCTTACACGTCGACGTTGGGTGCAGGGAGGGGGAGAGGGACGAGGGAGAGTTTGTCCCTGACACTCCCACCGGCAGTTCGTGTTAGGTTCGGCCCAGGCTCGCTGTCTCACGACTTTGGCTTCGACTTTGATAGCTTCTTTTCGTTCTCTCATCTCGTGGAGGGCATGGATCCCTGGGGAAAAGGTTATGCTGTCGTCGTCGGCCACAGAACGCGATTTGCTGGTGACGGACCACCGTCCGTTGACCGGCCGAGAATAAACGCAAAGCAACAAAGCCGAGGTGGTTGTCTTCCCCATTGGAAGGCTCCAAAACATCTCGTCGCACACTCTTCCCTCTTGAGTCACTTGTGTTCGATAGCTCAAATTGGTTTGCTGTCATTCTCACTGGAGTTGAGCGCTCCGATGGAGATTGGTTGTGATATTCCGTAAACTCCTATCTAGCCCACCGACACCGTCTCTTGGTACCCTTTGCAGCAAATCGCTGTCAAAAACCATTGCAAAGCCCCCCGTCAAAACCCTGAGTGGCCTCGCTCATGGCCCTGCCGCAGCGCTTTTCAAAGCACGCCGGGCTGTATTTTTCTTCCCCTGTCGTACTCCTCTCTCTCTCTCTCTCTCTCTCTCTCTCTCTCTCTACTCTCTCTCTCTCTCTCTCTCTCTCTCTCTCTCTCTTCTCTCTCTCTCTCTCTCTCTCTCTCTCTCTCTCTCTCGTCTCTATCTTTCTTCCTCGACATCGAAGCTTCCAACTAATCCTCTAAGGCTTGCAGCGTCCCATGTAGCGGGGGTACAAGCATGTCGTACGGACGGTGTGCTGGTTGGCCAACCAGGCCAGGAAACGCTCGAGACCGAGGCCGTAGCCGCCGTGGGGAGAGGTGCCGTACCTGAAGCAGTGTTGTCAGCATTTTCCTCCCATTTGGGTTATCAAACAGCTCCAAGAGGATTCAAGACTCACTTTCTCTGGTCAGTGTACCAGTAGTAGTCCTTTGACGGGATTCCCTCTCTGTCGTAGGCGGCGAGGAGCTCGTCGTAGCCCTCCATTCTCATCGATCCACCAACAATCTCTCCGACGCCGGGCATCAGGCAGTCGACGCTCTCGGTGACGCGCGGGTCGTTGGGGTCCTTCTTCATGTAGAAGGCCTTGATCTCGGTGGGGAAGTGAGTGAGGAAGATGGGCTTGTTGATGATGTCGGTCATCCTGCGCTCGGCGGCCTCAGCAATGTCGTCGCCAAACTTGTGGGTCTCGCCGTCCTCGTTGAGGATGGGGGGGTCTTGGGCGTTGAGCCAGTCAATGGCGTCGGTGTACTTCATGCGCAAGAAGGGGCGGACGGGCTTCTTGAAGTCGGGGTTAAGCTCCTTCACGTAGGCAGCGATCTCCTCGTCGGCGAGGACGTTGTCGATGACGCGACACATGACCTCCTCGAGATGGGCGAGCAGGTCGGGGAACTCGATGAAGTCGAGCTCCGCCTCGACGTGGGTGTACTCGGACAAGTGTCTGCGGGTCAAGCTGCGCTCGGCGCGGAAGGACTTTTCGATGCAGTAGACGCTGCCCAGGCTGGGGAGGACGGTCTCGAGGTACAGCTGGGAGGACTGGGTGAGGTAGGCAGCCTCGTCGTAGTAGGGGACGGAGAAGAGCGTGGAACCGCCCTCGACCTGGGTCTGGACCAGAGCTGGGGGAGACACCTTTGTCATCTTGAGGTCCTTGTAGGTCTTGGTGAAGGCCCACTCGACGGCGGCGCGGATCTTCATGATGGCGGACGCGTTGTCGCCGCGGAGAACCAAGTGACGGCTGTCCAGCATCTGGGAGTCCCACTGGTTCTGCAGCAGCGAGACCTTGTTGGTGATGGCATCCTCGTCTGAGGGCGAAGTGCCAATGACCTTGTAGTAGTCGACGTGAAGTTCACGGTTATCAGGGGCCGTCTGTCCCTCGGGGACCTTCTTCAGCTCACCGTAGACCCAGAGGGAAGTTCCCTGAGCAAAGGTGAGGGCGTCGTACGTCTTTGTGAGGTCGCCGGCCTGGAGCACGCACTGGAGGTGTCCGTAGCCGTCGACGAGGGTGATGAAGGTGGCCTGCTTCTGGGCGCGCAGCCTGTGGATGCGGCCGGCAATCTTGACGCGGTCGCCCTTCTTATCGCCCTCGCCCAGCACAACGGTCTTGTCGGCGATGGTGATGCGCTTCGCGGCAGGCAGGGACTCGTCCTCCTTGATGACGATCTGCTTGGCGGCCTCGAGGGCCTGCTGGCGGGCCTTCTTCTGCTCCTCCTCCTTGGCCTCGATCTGGGCCTGCTTGACGAGCTTCTTGCGGTGGGCGTCGAGAGCGGACTGGGCCTTTTTCACGGCGCTCTTTGCAGGCTCCTTCCACTCGAGGCGGGCGGCCTCATCGTCACCCGTCTTGGAGGCGCGGGTGAGGAACTGGCGCGAGGTGAAGTTCTCGTTGTTGGCGATGTAGGCGGCGGCGAGGGACTTGAAGGGGGAGGACTCGGTGCCTTGGGTCGAGGGCTCGTCGGCGCCGGCGTCGGTGTCGACGTAGACCTTATCCTCCGTCTTGGGACGCTCGGCCAACTCCTGAGGGGCGGCCATGGTTTGTGGTCGGTTGGGTTTCTAGAGGATGAGTAGAGTTGCGTCCGTCGACTGTTGACTCTTCAAAGCTGGTTGTTTGTGCACAGTCGAGGTTTTAGGAAATTTTGGGACGGTTTCTGGATGGCGGGGTAAATTATTCGGATTGAGTTGGTGGGAGGGAGAGGAGGAGGGGTCCCGGAAAATGCAGGCGGGAGAGAGAGGGTGACCTGGTCTGATGTACACTACAGCGTTGGGTATTTTTTTATTTTTTTTGTGACTGTGCTGCGTGAGTCACTTGCAACTGGAAAGCCAGGAACAATTGGAACAGGGAAAATAATCAGGAGTTGGTATTACAGAAGAGAAAAAGTATTGCAATTGAGCTCAGTCAAATGATGAGCCCTTCTTTATTTAACACAGACTATTCGTACCTGAGCTCACGCGTTGCTCGAAGCTGTGTGAGTCACCTCTGTTGGCTTCCAGTGTCTGGGGTTTGTTACAGTGCAATATACCTCGACCCCCTTGATACCTTTGCTCCCTAAGGTCACCACCGCCCGGCGCCCGGTGATGGAGGGGCACCGAGTGCTGTTCAAAAGACGTTACGTGGTTATCTTCCCAAAAATCAATTGAGCGTTGTAATTGCTCAGAGATAAGGGAACTCGGGCCTTACCTTACGGGGGCCCTCTTTCTCTTAATCATGAGCCCGCCCGTTTGGCATTTGCTGAGGGTTGGGTTCCGAAGATAGGCGGGTGCGTATCCGTATCTATGTCTGCTGGGCCCCCCTTGACTCGAGCGTCTAATGAAGGACATAACAAAGCGACGGTGAGGCGGTTTGCGTACTTACCTTGGGTTGGTGGTGAGAATGCTGGGAAACTGAACAACCTTTTTGTTTGGATCAAGGGCAGAGGGTTTAATCCGTAGAACAAAAGTTGTCCTTCTACGTGGTACATTACTTCTCCGTAGGCAAGACCCGGATTACACGCAAATGTTGTACGTTGAGGGTCGTTACCTACCTACTGGGGTTATGAGAGAAGTTCGGGAAAGGGGAAGGATGTTATGAAGCTTAGGAATGCTCTTCATAGCCGAGTAGTCTCTGGAGGGTCATAGCGATGCCATCTCATTATGTTCATAGCCAATGACTTTTATCCATTTCATTTTCTCATTCTCCTCGTTCTTCGTATGAAGATGTTTTACGTGACAAATCGCCCTGAGATACCCAGCGATTGATGGAGACCGTGATCACCTGCTATCTTGAGTCCATAACATCCAACTTCGAGCTTCGCTTCGCCCGCGCCATTACGTTGAATACACCAGCTTCCGTCAATCCCTTCTGTCATCCCACTTCTCCTCCTGGCTCCCGGAGGCATGCATTCTGCATCTTACCAGCGAGCGAACCCCCTTTTCAGCCCCTTTCATCAAATGCCAGGCTTCATCGCACCCGAACCAACCCAATTTCACAACTCATCCTTCTCATCAACAACAGCAGCAGCAGCCTTACCCTCCTTCCCCATCCCCTCAAGTCCCTTCTTCACCATCGAGCTCAGAACCTCATACACAACCTGCGCCGCCGCCAACGCAGTCTCCTCCCCAGCATTCTGATACGCAGGGCTCACCTCCACAACATCAGCACCAACAAGATTCAACCCCTCGATCCCCCTCAGAATCCGAATCAGCTCGCGCGTCGTCCAGCCACCGGGCTCAGGAGTGCCCGTCCCGGGCGCGAACGCCGGGTCCAGCACGTCAATGTCGATGGACAGGTACACCGGGTCCTCGGTGCCCAGCGTCTCCATTATGGACTTAACGATGCCCGCCGTGCCAATCTCGTCAATGTCGTCGGCGGCGATGCGTACCCAGTTCTGCGCCGTGTCGTCTTCGTGGTCGGCAAAGTCGGTGCCGGAGAGGCGGGTGCGAAGGCCTGCGTGGACCGAGGGCTGGCTTGAGGCATTGGAGAGGAGGCCTTCGTTGCCGGCCATCCAGAACATGGAGCCGTGGTTGAATTGCGTTGCGGTCCAGTAGGAGGGGTACTTTGCCGGGTGCCAGGTGTCCAGGTGAGCTGCGTGGTTCGCGATGTGGATCAGCCATGCTATCCCTTCTCGAGCATCTGTAATCCTATTCTTTCACTCCCTCCCTCCCCTTTCCCACTTTCCTCACTACACCCAGAAACCCCACCGAAAAGGAGAAACATTGAAAAACTCACCATCAAAATGCAACACCCTCAACGGCGCCCCGTACGCCTCCCTCAGCGCCCTCAGCGCCGGAAGCGCGAGACTGTGGTCGCCGCCGAGGGTGATGAGTTTCGGCCTGCTCAGCGAGCTCGACACGGGCCTCCGCTGCCCGAGCTCCTTGAAGGCGGCCGACATCTGCTCCACGGCGACGACGTTGTCCATGGGCGTGACGGGTATGTCGCCGCAGTCGAGGATCGTGGCCCAGTTGGCGTACGGGTTGATGCTCGCGCGCGGGTTGAAGCCGCGGAAGGACGTCTGTCTGCTCGAGGCCTGGCGGATGGCGCGGGGGCCGAAGCGGGCGCCTTTAGTTGGGACTTGTCAGTATGGCCGATTCTTTTTGCATTGCGAGTGGGGACAACAGCGAGGCAGTGAAATAAGTTGTGAGATGTGAGATGTGTTGTTGCGGGATGAGAGAGGGAGGGGGGGCATGTTTCCTGCTCACCTGGCCTATAACTAACAGCCGTATCAAACGGCGCACCGATGATGGCGATATCGTACAACTCGGACGGCGTCGTCAGGCACTTTACATGCTTGAGATGAGCGAAAGAGCCGATGCCCGTGAATCCTAAATCGTCTCGTGAGCCCCCAAACGTCTCGTCACGCACCCATTCGCTCTCTAGTGACTTTTACTCACCCCACTGAACAGTGATCAGTTAGCCCCCGTTTCTCATCCCATCATCATCATCAAGCAAGTCAACAACTGCGTAGACGTCCGACTCACCTCGAAACCCCATTTCGCTTCCAACTCATCCAGCTCAGCCTTGGTCCACTCCTTGTCGTCGCCGTGGTTGCCGCACGCGGCGGCCAGCAGGGCCGACGAGCAGCCTAGCAGCAGAGACGTCAACTTCATGGCGGTAGGGTGTTGTGTGTCTGTTCCGTTTTCAAGGCCTTCTTGTGATGTTCCTGTACCGACTCGTTGTGACAGTCACAAAGCCAAATGTTTCGTGAGAGGACTGTCGGGTGTGTACTGGGGAGCAAAAGAACAAGGAATCTCAAAATTGCAGAGAGTCTATCGGAAGAGGTAGGGATAAGTCTAAGTTATAAGGAAACCAGGCCCAAGGTATATCGGGGACCGGAAGCGTCAAGAACGGGGACACACCTCGACCGGCCCGGCGCGGGCCCACGTGTATTTGGGGGGATCTTCTAGGTATGATCCGCCCACTGTGCACTCATAATTGGCCAATGGTAATCCACATGCCATGTTTTCCCTCCCCAGGTTATGAGCTTACTTTACGTACAATTACACGGTGGGCATGGTATCAGCGTCCGGAACTGTCACTAATACTATTGTATTCGATTCCAGCGGAGAACGTCCGGCGGGGAGGGGAATAGGTAGAGGGGCGCGGTAAGATGTGGGGTTCGAAAGCTGTCGATAATGGTATCAATCGTCCGAAGAGTGAAGACCCCGCCGATGCCGGTAGACTGAGTAAGGAAATAAATTGTCAACGAATGCATTAGACCAAGAAGAAATGCTTGGATGCGGCGCACCGGCTCTCTCCAGGATACAGGCAGTAAGGTAGACCGTAGGAGGGGGGTTTGTATGGCCCGCAATGCGGGGTTCGCATGGCCGCCGGCGCCGTGGAGCAGATGAGTCCCGGATATGTAACTATACAGTATCCGATCTCCTCCCGGAAAGTGGAGTTCCCCGTTAAGATGGCACGCTGATGTGGACGCACCGAGAAAAAAACGTCCAATCGCAAAAGTGCGATATTGAGGTGCCGTCTATCCATCATCCTCAGCGTCCCAAGTTGTAGTCCGTGGACGAAGGGGGACTCTGCGGGCCGCGAGCTACAGAGGTCCCTGAGCCGTACGCTCATAGAACCTATATACAAAAGCGACTCTCCCCCAAGCAACAATTCCCCAGATCTCTCGAATCCTGAACCACAACCCGCATCTCCCATTATTCCTCCTAGAGCCCCCTCCCCCTGGTCTACTTACTTAAACATCCTTTGCCCTTTCCATCCCCCCCAAGTCCCCCAGATTCCCCAGGGAAACCCCATGAACGCCCTCGTGGCGTTCGCAACGCGTCTCGAACATAGCCTCCGTCACGGTTGCGGCAAACTGCTACCTAGGCGTGCTAGCACTGCTAGGTAACGTCTGATACACTGGCACGCTGCTGGTGCTGGTACGCGGAAACTTGGAAGGAAATGGACGAATGGGTGTGTGGCTTCGGAGGCGGGTAAGACAAGAAACGCCTCCTCCTGTCTGTCTCTGCCTCTGTCTCTCCGTCTCTCTTTCTCGCTCTCTCCACCAATGTCGCAATGCTACTGTTCGCTCCGTCTGTCTTCATAGAAGAAGAGTCACAGAAAAAGAGGCCCGGGAGTCCCCGGGCGTGAGCGTTGTGAAAACCCGTTGGGGAACAGAACGGCACCATTTCCAAGTTCCTTAATCGCATCCGTCTCGCATTGATGACCGATTCGGTCGGATGGACGACGGCGCGCCGAGGCTGCGACGTCATTCTTTTATGCAGTTCCTCCCCCATCCCCTTCCCCTCCCTACTACCAACTGTAGTCATCCCCCAGACCCTTTCCACCACTGTTGCCCAAAGGGGTCGGGCGAACACACGCTCTCAGGCAGGTGAGGGGTCGTTGGTGGTCTTTGCGCTAGGTAGCCATCGCGTCGCCGCCGCAATAAAATAAAATAAAAGTCAAGTAGAGTTTAAAAGAGCGCACAGCTGGACTCGAAAGAACATTCCAACGATAAGATTGGCAACGTCCAGGCATCCTACCTTGGAAAGTCCTGGGCAGACGGAACGAACGTAGGGCAGCTCAACTAGCCCATAATTGAGCATGCTTTTCCAACAAAAGCTACTGCCCACCGTCCATTACTTGCCGCTTCCAACATGCCATCTATGCCCCGCAACGTGCTGAAGATAAAAAGATGTGAGTGAACGGATGGCGTGTACCGAGGCGGGCTGCAAGCGGGAATGACTCGCCTTGTCGATCTGATGTTGGAGGCTCTGTTCCGCCCACGCATGTTAAACATCAATAGTCAGTGGGTGATGATCCCCACGAGGTCATGCCCTCCAGTTGATCGGTGCTCGCTCCACGCGGGCTATGGTTGTGGAAGGGGGTCGCGTACAGACACTTTGGGGGTTCAGTGCGAAGAGAGAAAAAGACCATCGATTTAAAGTGCACTCCAATCGCCAAACTGTCCTATCAAAGTATTCCTGCCTGCGTGATGAATTTACCCATCCCTAAATGTAGAAAGAAGCAAGAAAGACCACCAAGATCCGGGCCACAGCAAGGCGTAATGGGGATGCGAGAGGGATGAGGGGCTGAATTTGGTAAGAGGGTGATATGATGAGGAAGAACTTTGGGAATTGGTGAACAGAATATGGAAGGGGGGAAACAGCCCGTCGACTTGCCCATTCGTCCTCCTCGCAGTCCCCAGTCAAGATATGCCTAGAAGCCCGGACCGCCGTAGCCAGATGATCCAATCCAAACCCTCGTTGTCGCTGAACCAGGAAGTCCAATCCATTAATTCGCGAGGAACGACCGTCCCTGATCGGTCCAAAGCCGTGGTTGATCAAGACCTAGCGTGTCCAATGCCATGCGCGCTGCAAAAAAAAAAAGTTCCAAAATGCCGTTCGAAGATGGAAACCCAGAACCGTTTGCGCGCGCATCTGGATGGCAAGAGAAAATGTCCAAGCCTGGTTCTCGGCTTTTCCGCTCGCCGCCAGAGCCAGAACTGGGTGGGCATGGCGGGAGGAAAGCAAGACCCATGCGTCAAGGGGTCCCACGATCAAAGCACAAGACACTTGTGTGACTTCTTCTTCGGGGCAGGAGGCTCCAGAGCCGCAACAATTGCCTGAGGTAGTATGTCAATATCAGATCTAGGGTTGAGATAGAGACAGGTGGAGGAGGGGAAGAGTGAAAAAGTAGATCCAATAGAAGATACTGATATTGCATACCTCATCGAAGACGTCCTTCAGCTTGTACTGCGTCAGAGCACTGCACTCGACGTACTTGACCGCACCCAAATCCTTTGCCATCCGCTCACCATCCTCTTTCCGTACCGGAGACATCTTCTGCTTAGAAAGCTTCTCGCGGACGCTGGGGTCCTCGCGCAGATCGACCTGGGTGCCGACGATAAGGCAAGGGACGCCGGGGCAGTGGTGATGTACCTCGGGGAACCACTTCTCGCGGACGTTCTCGAAGGAGGCGGGTGATGTGACGCTGAAGCAGACGAGGAAGACGTCGGTCTGGGGGTAGGAAAGGGGGCGGAGTCTGTCATAATCTTCCTGACCGGCGGTATCGAACAGTCCCAGTGTGTAAGGCTCGTCACCGATCCTGCGTAAGAGGAAAATCCAGCATCAGCGAAATGGCCTACCGAAAAGTCCAGCAACTTCTCGTCTCTCGCGGCATATTTCCTCCCCGAATCCCCATTGTTATTGATTCATCCATTCGTCGGTTTATCCGCCCCTTGACCATCTCTTGGAAAGACCTCCTTGCCTTTGCTTTGTGCAGCCCGGACTTCGATTGTTTAGGAGGTGTTGCAGGAGAGGACTCACATAACGGTGACGGCATAGTTATCGAAGACGGTCGGAACGTATTCGGAGGGGAACTTGTTCGTCGTGTAGCTGATAAGAAGACATGTCTTTCCGACCGCACCGTCGCCGACGACAACACACCTAAAAGAGGAGAGAATCAGTTCTGAGGAAAACAAAAGTGGCTAGTGACATGCGCGCTTTGATGGCTGCCATTTGCCGATCGTCAAGTTGAAGTCAGGATTGGCAACAGTGAAGGAAAGCCTCTTCCGACCCCCGAGTAATGGGTAGCAGTGGAATCCGACAGCAACAGCGACACTGCAAACAGGGCAATAGCAGGCAAGCGAAACAGTAGAAAGGGCGACGAAAAGTGTCAGTTGTCAAGTGTCGGGAAGGGGGGAAAGTGAGAAAATGAAGCCTAGCGAAAAGAGGCTCAAATTGTACGCACTTGATAGTAGCGACGACCATTGTCTAGATCAATGATGTTCCTGTGCAGGAACAGAGACCTGTGGAAAGAAAAATTAAGACCGGTCTCTCAGTCTCTCCCTTATCGCGCGGCGCGTCGTGTCGTGTCGAGTGTCTTGTCTTGTCGAGGTCGGGGTCGGAGTCGGGTGTGATTTCCAGGCGCAGGTAGTTGGGGGTTAGAGTGGCAGCGGGCAGGAGGAGTCGAGTCGGGTGTGATTTCCAGACGCAGGTAGTTGGGGGTTAGAGTGGCAGCGAGCAGGAGGAGTCGAGTCGGGTGGTAGGTAAAGTGTGGTGGTAGTAGCCCAGTGGTATTGGTACGGAGTAGTAGTAAGGCAGGCAGGTAGTGGCAGTGGTGGTTGCCGTTGCTGCAGGGCGGAAAGATGAGGTGGGTAGTGGAGACGGAGAACGGGGTCGAGGTCGAAATGGGGGGCGGCGACGAAGGGGAAGAAAAGGCGTGGATTGCGTCGGGTGCCGGTGTGGTGGTTTTTTTCTCTCTCTCTCTCTCTCTTCGGTGCAGGTGGTGGTAAAAAGGTGAAGGAAGGAGCAAGGCAAGGGACAAGGTGACAAGGCAACGGCGAGGTAAAAAAAAAAAAAAAAAAAAAAAA
>JFFI01000572.1:14300-43144 GCA_001563125.1 Colletotrichum salicis
AGTGAGAGAAGCAGGCGACGACGACGGGACGGGACCCAACCAAGGTAAAGCCACAAGGTCAAGGACGTCTAGGAGGTCACAAGTGAGATGTCGTCGGGGATTTTTTTTATTTTATTTTAGCAAGGTAGCGATGGCGTCGGCGGTGGTCTCGACACATGCTGCAGCGGTGCAGCAGCGGTAGAGCACACGCGGGAAAGTGGAACACCTCACCAGACGGGAGGGGATAGAAGGGGGAGGACGGGGTCGGGTAGTAGCAGATTCGGCCTTGCGTTAGGGGGTTTGATTTTTAAATGTCCATGTTTTTCTTGTTTCTTTCTTTTTTTTTTTTGATCGAATGACGAGAGTAACTGAGTAACTGGTCGGGAGAAGAGCGAAGGGGGGAACAAGCAAATAAGAAGGATAAATTATTCAAAAGACGGGTGGAATTGACGAGTGTCAGTTGGTGTCAGTGTCAAGGCAAGGCAATGGAAGGCTGCAGGAAAAGAACCTTGCACACACCAGTGGCACTACACGTAAAGGTAGGATGCAGAGACAGGACAGACAAAGGTGTATGAGGCGTAGCAAGGTTAGTGTAGTTTACCCAGGCATTGTATGTCTCAACACTCTCAGGAGAAGATAGGTAATAAGCATAGTCCTCATGTTGTTGTTCCTGAAGACAGCATTTGTCCTGAGATGCTTCGGTCAACTATCCATCCGGCGACACCCACGCCCACAAGTACCTACCTCGAGGTACCTTATTACCTACCTTACCTTACTCCCGAGTCTTATTTGGTGCTGATGAATGGAAGGATGTACAAAGACATGGCAGTTGACAGCAGAAAACTTTAGCAACAGTTGCAGCCAACCAGCATAGGGCAAGTGTAAAAGGATGTAGCTGCAGCAGATACAGGAACGGTCCCTTCCACCCTTCCTAATAAGGTCGGGTACCTCAGGTTTCCCAAGTCTTAAGAAGAGACGTAGACTCCAAGGTACTTTACAGGTACAGAGGAGCATCCTCACAGATAGGTACCTGCCGCTATTCAAATCAGTTCGGAATGCCTCACGAGAGTAGCAAGCCCCCAATAAGTGACAGGGTCATGAAAAGGAGAGAAAGAAAGGGGGATCCCTCATCTCTAATCAATGGGCAGTGGAAAAGCAAGCAACACCAAAGTCTCACGTCTCATCTTTTACTCATCAAAGTGACTTGTTGCTGGCTGGACCAAGTGCCTCGTACATACATACCTCGTGCCCTGTGCCTGGATGTGAGGGTGAGCAAGACTGGGGGCGGGTAGAGATTGGAGAGTGCCCGTGTCAGAAGGGGTCTTCCAAGTCTCCGGTCTATTCACCACCACCACAAGTCCACAACCGCCGCCGCCTCCTCTTCTTCCTGCTCCCACTTCAACGTCAACGTGTTAATTCGGTGTTTGCAAGGCTGCTCTTAGCAATGATTGGAGTTGGACGGGGTGGTTACTGTTCCAGAAAGATGGATGGCGCCTGATCGGTTGGCGTTGGGGTGCTTGAGATAGCCTGGTGCAGTGCTAGCTGGAGGACATGGCCTAACCCGGAAGGTCAAGAACGTCCAGCCATGTTCCCTTGGTCCTTGGATTGTGCGGAAAGCAAGAGTGCTTCCGTAGCCCGTAAGGTAAATGTACTGGCAGGCACCAAGGTATCGAACAACCCAGGGCAGGCCGCGAGTCGCAGACGTGGGCGGGTTGATGCTGCTGCTGCTGCTGCTGCTGGGAGCCTGGGCTGGATTCTGGAATGAATAGCCTGGTCGGGGGTAAGCGGGGCATCTTCACCCATCTTCCACCTTGCCGGCTTTCCCCTAATTTGTTCGACGCTCACCTCAACTTCCAGGGGTTACGTAGCCAGCGTCGGTGCCATGCCCTGGTCTGCTCATCTCAGTCCCAAGTGCCATTCCTCCCTCCTGTCCTTTCCGCTAATATCAGAAGGGAATGAGATGCGGTATACGGACGGGAGCGCAAGCAGCCACCCTTTTGTCGTCAATTCGTATCAAGGAGGCACCAAGCCAGCCCCTCAGGCGCTTACCTTTGATACCGAGAGGTGCGTTTGTTGGTGCCATTGCCGATGTTGCCCGGTACAGAGTAGTCCTGCCACCCCTCCACACCAAGAACCGGCCCAACGCTCTCCAGCAATTGCCAACAAAGCTACGGTCTCCCAAGCGGACCTAGGTACGGTGGTTAGGTGGGCGCGGCCACGATGTTGATGAGTTGGACAAAAGTCTTGGAATTCTCGGCTTGATGGTTCCGTCTGGCTCGGGGTTGGGTGCGCGGGGCATTCGTAGCTTGCTCCTCGTCTTGATCCTTCACCGCCCTCACCGGCCACTTTTTTACCCGTAAAGAGTGGATCGTCCCCCATCTTTGAAAGAGCGGCATCCGCTGGCTTGGATTGAGCTGAGTAGATCTTGGACCGGCTTCGACTCCAGCAGCAATGGCGTTGCACTTTGCGACTGCTATAGTAGCCAAAAGACCAAAGCCGCATGGTATCGGATGGCGAGGCGGTGCCAGTTGTCAGCAGAAGCTGTTTGTGCTTGGTGTGCCAAGTGGTGCTGCGTCTAGTGTACCCGGAGTGTCGCGACTTTGTCAGTACTACTCCTCCAGGTGGTGAGGTGAGGAAAGGTATCCCTCGTCACTGCGCAAATTGGGCGAAGGACCTTTGGGCCTGAGGCGTTGGAATCCCGTCCCCCACCATTCTCACGTTGCAAAATGCATGTCTACACGTAACTACGTACCTGGTACCTCAAGCTTCGACGAGGAAGGTGCAAGTGCACGTCGAGAGGAAACCACCCTACCTACCTTACCTATGTACACTTCTAATCCGCGTACGCTTAAGGTAGGTACCTTAAGTTAAGTTACTTTGAGGTGTCTTCTTGGATGAACGTGTGAGGCAGGAAACATCACTTCTAAAATCTACTCGGTCCATCGTCCGAGCTTCTGCAGCAAGTCCCAAGAAGCACACCTGCCTGAACACTTCCTTCTGCTCTTAGGTTGCTCCTGCACCAGCAAAGCACGAGCATATGCATCACGGTCCTGACATCACGCCAGCCAACCCGCATATCGCATTGGCCTTCTACGGACACAATACGCTTCCCAACGCACATCTCGCCAAGTGCCGTCTGCCAACGGCTCAAATGACTTCCTCGCACCTACCATCGAGGGTCCATTCTCGTCCAACCCTTTCGCAGCGAGGTGAGATGGAATGTGCCCCTTCATGTCAGTGCTTGGCTCTTGCCACTTGCAGAGACCCCCTTCCACCAGAATAATATCAAACGAGAATACCTAGCCGGGCATCTTGACAGTTTCCTCAACGCATGAAAAAGAAAGGAATGCCCTCATGTCATCAGCAACTCAGCTCAGGCCAGGTTTGTCCAGCAGAGTTTTCACCAAACTTTGCTTGATATATTTTTCTTCACGTAATCATCCCATGGTTCTTTCACCCCCCTAGAACCGATCCGTATTGACGCCTACTCATATCAGCATGGAAATCGTAAGTTCAACCACCAACGTCGGCGACCTCCCGCCACTCGCGGCCTGCAGCGGCCGTTTATCGAGATGGGAAGGGGCACCGGATCCAGACCATACTCTAAGCTACTGAGCCCCACCATCTCAGACCGACACTAATCGACCTGAGATGGTCTTCTCGGGCGGATCCGCACCTCCATCAAAAGCAACGCAGGCCCAGAATAATATGCCTTTGGAACTCGACCTCGCCTTACCGTTGACCTCGAAGTATACTCGTCGATGCCATCGAAGTAAGACAGGCGTGATTCTTACTCTGCTGTGCGTCAGCTATCGCCGCCGAAACTCGAAAACTACCGGTAACTGGGCTTGATGCTACTCGGACACTAAGGTACCTAACCCAGGGTGTGGCTGATTCTCCCAGCAATTTAGTGGACAATCCCTTCTTTGTCTTCAGCTCGACCATAAGGTCTTGAACCTCGACGTTTGACACTGACACGCCGCCATCGCGCCGCTCGCTCGTGGCATGCCGTGTCTCTTAGACTCACAAGTCTCCAACCCCTATGCAAGTCTTTCTTCTGCAGTTTGCCGTCCCGGATGCTACCCTCGCTTCGCGCCGTCAAAGTGGGCATCGAAACACCGCCAGGCCCGCGAAGTAGCCCTGGGGTTGGACGATGCCTTCCAAGTCATATGGACGACACGCGTTTGAGGCAGTCTCTCATGTACAGGGAACAAGCTAGACGGGAACCCGCAGCCTTCTTTAATGCTTCGATCCATCCGTCACTCCCGCCTGGCGCGATGGCCCGGTTTGCTTCCCGTCTTGCATTGCGTTGCACTTTTCTCAATCATTTCTCCTGGTCTTCATCCAAGTCTTATTATCATTCCGGTCTTCTAAACGAAAGCCAAGCACTCCGTGTACCTCCCTATTCTCCCGGCCATCCTCCTCAGTCCCACATGCGTCCATCGCCAGGGCCCTGCGTGATCGATCTCCGGGATCACCGACATAAAAGGACTATTCCCGGCTCGTGCTCGACAGATTGGCGTGGACAACGGGAAATAAGTCCCAACAGGCAGTTGGACCCCATGACGGCGTCAGTCTGTGATTCTGTGTGGCTATCAGTTATCCTGATTCCTGACCATCACGTCTCCCTTTCAGACGGCATTCTTCCTTGCTGGGCGTATGGCAGCATTCAAGAGCAAATCGTGCCCATCAATGTCGAAAGCTGAAACAGGAAGCTATGCCGGAAAGGTCGCATTAGAAACAACCACCGACCCGACGGCCACCCGAGAATAAAGCACATGGCAGGGCATGACAGGACCCCAAAGGACCAGAGGAAAGGTTTTCGTACGGATACTGGGCCGATGCTCTCCATCCGTCTTTGTTCCCGCTTTGTTTGCCGCCGAGCCTCGACATGGCGTCAGTCCCTTTGTACGTGTGTTCCACGTCACCGTTGCTGTTGCATCACATTTTCCTGCGCGTTTGTTTGCTCAGCCGTTTTCTCTCTCTTGTCTTTTTTGGGAAGCGTTGTCTTGGCAGGTGGCATTACCCGTTGGAATGTCTTGACCGCGGGATCGTCGCATGTCAAGAACTTGTACGAGGAGTAATTTTGATTGAAGGTCGCTGGCCTGGCTGCTCAAAGTAGAGTGACTTATCTCAAGTGGTGATATCCACGATAGCTGGGCGCCTAGGACGACGGATGTAAAGTACTGGTACCCATTGCCGCAGACTCGGGTCTTGCAGTCGCTAGCTCAGGGCTACCCCTGCATGAGAGTGCCGTTCCTTCTGTGCAGATCATCGCTCAAGCCACAAATTTCCAACGCATGTGAGGCTGCAGCCGACAATCAACCTCATGCATAGCCCTACGGGACCACCTCATCTTCAATTGCTTAGAGTCAGCTGCAAAGGCAACCTCGACGACATCCCGACCCATTTCACCCAGGTACTGATACACGCTTTGATTTCCCTTTCAGCCGCACACTTCAGCCACAGCAAACCAATCCGTTAACTTCTCGTCTCGCCTTTTGCTCACCTCACCTTTAAGCCCCCCCCCCGCCACATCTCCAATCTCACATCCCAGCCCCATTCACCACCAACGCCGGAAGAACAATGGAGACAGACCACATCGATAGTCTCTTGGAGCGCTACCTCCTCCTGCTGGACGAGTACACCGCCTTGCGCGAGCGCCTCAGCGGGACCCAGGCCGGCATGTATCAGAATATTGCACGAGCCAACTTCTCCGCCGAGAGGGGCGTCCGTTACGGGCCGGATTACTACGACCAGCGCATGCGGGCTTCGAGGACCCTCGAGGTGGCGGTTAATGACAGGGGTGTTCCCCGCTTTGAGGTTGTTAAAGCTGCGGATGATGGTGATGCTGTGACGGAGCCGAAGGCGGAGGCTGCGGCGAAGAGTGGTGATGTCGATGAGGCTCCGGGTATGGAGTCGGAAGGGGTGACCTCCTCTGTTGGTGAGGAGACCGGAAGAGAAGCCGAGAAGGAGGGGGGGACAGAGGAGGAGAAGGAAGAGACGAAGCAGAAGAAGAAGAAGAAGAACAAGAAGAAGAGCAATGATCCCCTCCGGTGGTTCGGGATCCTAGCGCCGATGCCGTTGAGGCAGGCGCAAACGCTCTCGGTGCAGGCCGTGCAGGATATCGTCCCCCGGTTAGTCTCTGTGGACGCTGAGATGAAGGATATCGAGATCGAGGTCCGCCGGGCGAGGAAGAGGCGTGCCAAGGCTGAGGCGGCGGAGATGAAGAGGAATGATGTAGATGAGGGCGGTGAAGCTGTGCGACGGGAGGTGCAAGCTCCGGTGGCTGCTGTGTAAGTTGGGCTGATAAGGGCATATCTGTTGTTTGACATTCGATTATGGGCTAGGATCATGAGTTCTGGGCTTCCTTTCGTGGGGAAGGTTCCAAATCCTTATAAATCTTTTGTTCCTAACGGATTTTCGTCTAGACGGTATTAGATGACGACGGAAATTTTGCGGGTAGAGTTGCCGAAAAATATTGGACTAGTTGAATTACTTCACTCGGGTATGATGATGTTTGATGTATTTTCTAGCCCTGGACCCCAATTTCTTCCAATATTTAACCGCCTGTCCCCCCAAAAGACGTGGGTCGCAAGCAGGTTCGTTGCTCAGGCGCAGCAATCGAGGGTTTTGCCAGTAGACGTCGGTCATCCATCTGCCTCTATATTCGAACTTGATGAAGTGCTAAACTACGTTTGGCTCAAACTTGGGTTCTGGCACAACCCAAATCGTGTCACCCACATTTTACATTCCGCGGAGTGACTTTTGGAAGCTTTGTCTTGAGTATCACATATGCTTCAGAGTACTTCTTTCAATGGATGTTCTTATATGTATGCCTGCAGCCTCACGGTGTGAATTTTGACCTCGGATGTGTAGAGTGTTTTATACACCTTGGAAACACAAGGTCTCTTGTCGGTTTTGTTCGTAGCCGTACTTTCTTGGTATGTCACTCGGGGAGGGACTCGTTCAAACATCGGCTCATTGTGAGTTCCTCGCTACGTATGTCTGGGCATTTGAACCTCGGATGAAAGAAAGCTGGTTTTCTATGAGCTGGAAGCTAGCGAAGTCTATCTAGTGTCTGCAGCACATCGTCCAAAGACTCCCTCAACGGGTCATCGCTACCCACGTGCTTCTCGAGCTGCGCAGCTATGCCGAGCACGGCGCTGATGGAGTGTACGTAGCGCTGCCTCATACCGTACGGCGCGCCAACGAGCAAAGCAGTCGTAAGCTGGAGAGCCGCGATCTGAGCCTCTTGAACCAGCGCAGGCTGCTTGGCCTCGGGGGCGTTCCAGGCGGCCAGGGTCGTCACGAGGGCCATCCATTCTTCTCTCGAGCCGGTATCCTCGCCTTCCACGATTGGCAGAAGGATGCGGACAATCTCCATGCCGCGCGCGGCTTCGCTTTCGTCGCTTGATATCGACGTGGATTGCAGGATGGCCACGAGGTCTTTGGTCAGGACGTCCCAGCCGTTGTGTGTCGTGAACTCTTCCAGCCCTGCCTTTTCGACCAGTATTCCCTCCAGACCTACTAGGATTGGTGACCGGAAGTCGAGGCTTAAAGGGGAGCTCGACTTGTAGAGGTCGAGGAGCAAATCCGTCAGCCCTGCTGCTTCCTTTCTCAAGAGGTCGTTGTCGTCCTCGCGAAGCCAGATCGCCAGAGCTTTGACAGCTGCCAGGATGAGAGGGTCCTCGTTTACGTTGCTCTTCTTTGACTCCCAAGAGATTGTCAGCCTCTTTCCCATGGAGGTGTCGGTCTCCTTTGAACGTGCTTCGGGGTGTAGACCAAAGGCACCTGCCACGGACGCATCCCACCTATCTCGAAGGAACTCGATTGCGAGGGATAGGGCCTCCGAAATCGTCCGACGGATCTTTAGCAGGAAGTCGGGAGGCATCACTAGGGCAGCTGGCGATGAAATCTCATCATCGAGGCTCTTCACCAGATAGCCAATGAAGTGCGTTGTGACATCAAAGGCCGAGCCCAACCGTTGTGCGATGGCTGGGTAGATGGAATCGTTGAGAAGCTCCAGGAGGCGAGGAAGACTCGCTCGGGTGTCGGTGAGGAGTAGAGTGACGAACAGGTACGAGAATGGCTTATCATCCTTTTCATCGCTGGTGAACAAGAGTTTTGATGCTTCTGAAGGGTACACCTCGAGCAAGGATGCAGCTGCAATGGTGTAGGCATTTCTTGCCTCTGGTGTAGGCCGGCTGGTAAGAAGTCTCTTGATGAAGTCGACGGATGTCTTGATCCACTTTGGGTTCAAAGGTAGGGCCTATTCATATGTAAGTCAGTTGCCTGTATGCTCTTATAGGGGAAACTACCTTGGGGTCCGAGTTCCGTAGAAATTTGCCGAGGAACTCGAGTAGAGTAACACCATCCGTGCCGTTGAATGTCGATACCAAGGCTTGAATAGTCTTGTCTATCTTGGACTTTAGCACCAGTCTGTCTTCTGCGATGTCCATACAGTTGATCCAGGCGAAAGAAAAGATTTCGAGGGCAGATGGGTTGTTCGGGGCAACCTCGACTAGAGGAGTTACGTCCTCAATATCGAAGAACGCCTTTGCCCCTTCAGGAAAGGCGGCCAAGGTGAGTAGAGTCTGAATAATCATTTCAGAAGTTTCCTTAGAGCTACATTCATTGTGAGTGTGCATTTCAAATATTGTCTCAGTAGGCTGTCGGCATACCTTCGTAGCAAACTAGACACCAAAAGAGGCATTCTTCCAACAAGTCTCTTTTCTCTTTTCGCTTGATCTGGTAGAAGCAATGCGAAAGTATGGACGACTGAAACCGAAAGGTCCACCATGTTTTTCGCGTCCTTTTGGCTAGATTGTGTAGATGACCCTGTCTTCAGCAGCCGGTCCAAGAACTTGGGGGAGATGGACTCCCAAAGACCTGAGACGGTGTCTGCATCGTTGCGCAGCTCCTCCGAGTTGTCGAGTACACTTTTCAACAGAGCTAAGCCAACGAATCTAGAAGTATCATCTTTGGCCTTCAACATACTCTGAATTTGTTCGAGCGATGCGGTTCGCTGTGTTCCTGGCGTCAACTGAGAGACCTCGGGAGGTGCTTGCGCCGCGACGGGCTCTACAGGAGCTTGATCTGCCATATTTACGCCTCTTGGCTTTTGTTGCTACTGGTGTTTTGCGTTGACTCGATTGGCAGCTGAGAGAAAGTAAAAGGCGAATGAGACAGCGTGTAAGTCGAGTGTTTGATTCCTGACTCTACAAATCCGATGGGCACCACAGCCCTATCTGACTTGTACTGCAGTCTGATCTCTTGGAAACGGTGAGTTGCTTTATTAGAACGAGTGCAAGAATTGCAGGCTGTCAACGTTACAGAAGAGATGCAAGATGCCAAGATCAGACGAAAGGATGCTGTCGTGAAAAATTGCCCTGCGCAGAAAGACCCAGATCGTGGAAGGAGCCCCCCACCGTCAGATGAGGTGCATTCCATCAACGAGACCCCTGCAAGTGGTCCTCTTGGCCACCACGGCCACTTGCCCCGGCGTCGCATCAGCCGCAAGACGGACCGCAAGAAGGCCCGAGCTTCCACACCGAGTCAGCCACGCGCGGCTCGTCACCGAACAGGTATCCATCCGGCGACGGGGAGGTGATACCTACTGTTTCCGTCCTGTTCAAGGGAACCTTGAACCGACAACAGGATGGCTACGATCTGAGGATACCGGGAATCAATGTCGCCAGATTCACACCATGGCCGGTCCTGTACAATACGATTCGTCCGCCTCGTCCTCATCGCGCCCGCTGAACACTGGCGCCAGCAACAGCAACAGCAACAACGACCCCGCCGATCGAGACGAATTGGACTTCTGGAGCGAAGACGAAGACGTCGCTGATGTCCTGATCGAAGACCCAATCCACGAGGAACTCGAAGCGCCCCTATCCTTCAAGCGAAAACAGAAGCAGAACGCTCTCTCAGCTCCGAGCCGGCTTCTGTCCGCCTTTACCGGTTCGCGATCAGGCACTGCCTCTCCTCACTCCTTGCCGCGAGCGCGAACACCGACCCACGATCCAAATCGATCACCTCGGAGGGCAGGCGCACATGGTGCTGCAAGCCAAGGTACCAAAGATGGCGCGCCGCTAGATTGGTACGTGGAGGGACCAGGCAGAAGAGTGGGATACGAGGATCTGACGGCCATCGATTGGATTTTCGAATACACAAAAGAGCGCCAGCGTCTGCGCGTCCTCCACTCGGGGGCGCAAGGGTTGCTTGGACTGTTCAAGCAGCTCGTGGATGCCAGTGAGGTCTGGATCATTCTAATCCTGACTGGTATGGCAGTTGGCGCTGTAGCTGCTGGCATAGACATAACGACCGACTGGCTTGGCGATCTGAAAACAGGATACTGCTCTAGCGGCCCGGAAGGAGGCGCGTTCTATCTGAACAAGAATTTTTGCTGCTGGGGCTACAACGAGATATCAAAGTGCGGCGGGTGGACGCCCTGGGCGAAGGCGTTGGGGGTCTCTTCCGGCGGTGGAAAATGGTTCATAGAGTACTTCTTCTTTCTTATCCTCTCTGTAAGTCTCGCAGTCCCACAGCTTCGCGACTATGTTCTGACACGTTTGAGGTTATTTTGGCATCGGCGGCGGCTATGCTGGTCCAGGAGTACGGAATGTATGCCAAACACAGCGGTATACCCGAGATCAAGACGGTATTGGGTGGTTTCATTATTCGGAGGTTTCTTGGCAGCTGGACCTTGATCACCAAGTCGCTGGGTTTGGTACGTTATGTATCCGTTCTTCTTATTTTGCCATGTTTACTAACTTCTACAGTGTCTTGCAGTTGGTTCAGGCATGTGGCTAGGTAAAGAGGGACCCCTGGTTCACGTTGCCTGCTGCTGCGCCAATCTCTTTATCAAGCTTTTCAAGAACATCAACGACAACGAGGGTGAGCTAAGTCTGTAACGCAAATTTTGAGTGTTACTAATGCTATGACAGCCCGAAAGAGAGAGGTTCTTTCTGCTGCTGCTGCCTCTGGAATCTCGGTGGCTTTTGGCTCGCCGATCGGAGGAGTATTGTTCAGTCTAGAGGTTGGTAACGACCGGACATGCCCCTTGTTCAAGGCTAATCATATACTAGCAACTCTCATACTACTTTCCCGACAAAACTATGTGGCAGAGTTTTGTCTGTGCCATGACTGCTGCCGTCGTTCTTCAAGCATTTGATCCGTTTCGTACGGGGCAGCTTGTCATGTACCAGGTCAAATTCAGCACGGGATGGCATGGCTTTGAGCTGATCCCATTTGTCTTCCTTGGCATCCTTGGTGTAAGTCGTACCGTCATTAAACCACGACCTTTACTGACAGTCTGACAGGGAATCTACGGCGGCCTCTTTATCAAAGCGAACATGGCGGTAGCCCGGTGGAAGAAGAACACGCCGTGGCTACCTGGACCCATTACGCAAGTTGCTGCGATTGCCCTTCTGACGGCACTCATCAACTATCCCAACCATTACATGAAGTTCCAGACATCGGAGCTTGTCTCCAACTTATTTGTCGAGTGCTCCAAGTACGTCGACGACCAAATCGGTCTCTGTAAGACCGGGGCCGCGTCAGCACCGACTATTGTTCTCTTGATATTTGGGGCTATCCTTGGTTTCTTCCTCGCCACCATCACATTCGGCCTCCAGCTGCCTGCCGGGATTATCTTGCCTTCAATGGCTATTGGAGCCCTGACTGGCAGAGCAGTGGGCATTATCATGGAGATCTGGGTTACGAACCACCCTACGTTCTTCGCATTTGCCTCCTGTGAACCAGATGTTCCTTGCGTAACACCGGGAACATACGCCATCATCGGCGCGGCAGCTACACTTGCCGGCGTCACTCGAATGACGGTCTCAATTGTCGTCATCATGTTCGAGCTGACGGGAGCTCTGACCTATGTTCTCCCCATCATGATCGCTGTCATGCTGTCTAAATGGGTTGGAGATGCGTTCTCCCGGAAGGGTATCTACGAAGCATGGATCCATTTCAATGAGTATCCCTTCCTGGACAACAGCGAGGAGATGGTCATCCCCGATATTCCTGCCTCGCAGATCATGACTCGGATTGAGGACTTGGTTGTGCTCACAGCGACGGGCCACACTATTGGCAGTTTAAAGAACATTCTCGACACACATACCTACCGAGGATTTCCTGTTATTTCAGATCCCCGCGAAGCCATTTTGCTGGGATACATCTCCCGTGCAGAACTCACCTACAACTTGCAAATGTGTTCGCAGCCACCGCGATCGCTTCCACCGGAAACGGAGGCCTTTTTCTCTCATCAACCCCTCGCGGACCCGCGTACGACTCTTGATCTCCGGCCGTGGATGGATCAGACGCCCATCACCATGGCGTCAAGATCTAACCTACATCTTGCTGTCAGCTACTTCCAGAAGCTCGGCCTGCGGTACGTCCTATTCAGTGACCGCGGTGCTTTACAGGGTCTCTTGACCAAGAAGGACGTTTGGTACGTCCTCAACGGCGCTGAGGAGACGCGTCGGACGAGCGGGTTGTCAAGAGGCATGGGTGTTGAAACCGGCCTTACGAGAGAGGACGGTGGTGGCGAGCACCAAGGTTTATTGAGGGATGACGGGCATGAAGAGGGAATTAGCCCGGCAGAAGACCGAGGACCGATGTTATAAGATAGAGCGCTTTATTGAGATAGTGAATGATCGTACGGATACTCAAGACACATACATGCATGAATGGGAACTTTGGAACTCGATAGCTTTCAGTGTCACCCTTTCCAACGTAATCCATGTGAACATAGTATACTCACTTAGCTGGGAAACTATCTCTTCTTTGAATATCAAACCATCGATCTTCGGGTACCATGTGGTGGATTGATGAAATTGGTGATTCTTGCCCATTTTTGCGGGAGCCAAAGAAGCTGCCGCACAGTTGAGTCCCGGTCTGATGTACGTAGATGCGTTGGATCGCGGTTGCTGCCCAAAGTAATGACTGTGCTTGGGGTGTGGAGGTAGACCTAATCTTTTCCTACCGTGGTGCTTACGTGACACCACTGGGTCGCGTCGTGTCGTGAATGTGCCTTGAAACCTCTTCGATATCCCCACAAAGCTGTCCGGTCGGCGTAGGTGTGATAGGCGAGGGGACAACTGTACCAACGGAGGCCCAGCTGGAGGGACACTGATAGAGAGGTCTTCAAAGGACTGACGCTCGATGGCAATATATCTTCTCAATTCGCTGAGTTAATATACCGGGCAAGCTTTTGTCGATCGTCCTCTCTGTCTCTCGTCCCTCTGTTACGTTTATTCCGCAACACCACTACCACGATGACCAGAGACGGAGGGATCGAGATATCAATATGTAATTCACGTACTAGCTAAAGTGTTGTCAGAGAGGCCGCCAGTAGACGATGCACCACCGAAAAACTCGCAGGCAAAGTCGTTGGGAAGTTGTTACCATGGAGCCATGTAATCGCCTGCCTGGCGCCATGATAATTGCTGCCAAACTGAAAAGGTTAGAAAACCAATCGCCTTAAGTAGTCTTTCTGGAATTCATGGCTGCCACAGTCCGCTGCAGTCGACAAGGGGTCTGAGTCTCTTGCCCAAGTTGAAGGGGATTCACGAGAGGATTACCGACATCATTAAGTACGCTGTGAGTTTCTCTACACTTTTTCATGGGAAACAACGCCGCGACCTCCAAATTTGGATTTAGAATCCCTTTCATCTAGCAGGTTCAACTACATGTGCGACATTATTCCCAGGATCCTACATCATTCCCTTAATACACCCGAAATTGCTAACAGTAGTCCTTCTCATCCGAATCCATGTATTCCGCCAACAAAACGCATGATCCGAATACATATTGGGACTATTCAATCCATGCCTCACTTACCGACGGCTTAAACAGATGCAACTGAAATCTCAGGCTCGGAATCCGATTTATTTCATCTTATAAGTATGCTGCGGTCATTTTGTCCAGTCGGATTGATGTTTATTGAGGAAGCTGCCTCGTCTACTCGATCTACTCGTAACCTGTCTGACTCCAACAGAGCCCGTGTAATGAACATGATCCATTTCCGTCGGGAAATGAAGACGCAGGCTTCAGGGATTTTTGCTTTGAACACAACACTTCACAAAACTCGGTGTCTGATATCTGTAGTACCAATTCCGCATTTCCGGAATTCTCCCTGCTACGCCCTACCAGGCCATCAAGGGACCAGATAAGGCGGTGGCGAGCATTTTCCGAATCCGGGCTCAACTTTCGAAGAGATTCAAATATCACGCCACTCCTTGCGTCTTTGTCTCAGCAATCTACGTGGATGGACAGATTGATGTCGGCCCTCGCACCACGCACATTTGAACATGATGGTATTCAAATGTCCGGGTTTCTGTCCTTCATCGCAGGAGCTACGATGATGGGGTGATTAATAGTCGAGAGGGGTTATGGGATGGAAGTAGTTTCGATAGAGATGATGTGCTCCGGCAATTACGAGTGTTTCTTTTGTTTCTGCTTTCTTGACCGTGTAGTTATTCAGCAGTGAAACCTATCAAGAGGACACCTTCGACGAGGCCACAAACATTGATGCAATCACTGTTTACTTCAAGACTAAGACGTAAGTGAAGAACCAATCGTAATAAACTCTGTTGAGAGAACCAGAAATCGCTAATTTTGTTGGCTAACATCGTCCACATGGCTCGTACATGCTCCCTATCAATACATAAACTGGTACATTTTCTTCGCAATACATTGCAAGTGTTCCGTGACTCTCAAAAAGAACAGAAAAGACAAAGGGTATCTTGAAAATGCAGTCTGACCAGCCCAATACATAGTCTTGAAGTTCATGCTCGCGGCAGGTCCATCTCCTCCCTGCTCATAAGAAGGCGAGTGTGCTGTTACCGCCTTGCCTTGCAGAAGAGAACGGGACGCGTTGTTTAACACGCTGGTGGAAAATTCTGTTCCCCTCGGGAACCTCATGCCCATCCTTTGAGGTGGTCCCGGGGCTTATGCCGACCCGAGAGCCATGATACACCACCGCGGCGGCGTCCAATCCGGAAACAGGTCACGAACGGTCTTCATCGCCGCCTCCATTTGCCTCGCCATCTGCTGCTCCAGCACGCCGTGCGGGTTCGCGGGCACCAGCTCAACCTCGTCGTCGTAGACTGGGTTTTCGTCCCGTGGCACGAAGACGAGCTGTTCCAGCCTCGGCATACGCACGCGGATCTGCTTGAGGACCTCCACCGTCAAGTTGGCGGCGCTCATGGACTGGTACATCGTGTCGACCCAGAAGAGGGAATCGTTAATGGCGAGGCGGCGCACTTGTGAGATGTCTTCGGGGTCGCAGAGAGCCATGACAGTGCGGAACTGCGCCTCGGAGGCCATGTAGCCGTCGCGGGCGCCAAAGTAGAGGACGTCGTGGTCCTTGTCGAAGAAGATCTGGCCCGGGTTGCGTGTCATGCCGAAGCTGAGATGGTACGACTTGAGGGCCTCGAGACGGGATTCATGACAGGCGTGGAGGTTGACGGGTACGGATGTGTACGAGGTACACCCGCTCATCGAGGGCCTTGGTGACTGGGCATGGGACGCGAAGGAGAGAGACTTGGCACCGCACCGGATGGGCACGACCCGCGGTGGTGGAAGGTTGAAGTTCCAGATCTTGAGGCGGAGTTCTACGGGTAGCCTTGAGAAGAGATGCTGTGATGGCTTCGGTCAACGGGGCTGGACGCTGCTATGGGCTATACGGGAGATCGACGGAGCTAAACGTACAAAGTGGTCTAGAGGCCGAGGTGGTATCACTTGCGCGGGGCAACCGGTTGTTCGCGTTCTTGGAGCGGAGGTTATCGTGATGGTTGACATGATCTTTATAAACCGAGGGCTGGCGCGAGACTACGAGAATGGTTTTGCGACGTTGAAGTCCCGCAGTGTGGGAATTGATGCCCAGAAACGAACGGATGTGTATGTTAGGCCAGTGCGGGACACGACGACGGGTTGTTGGAGGGGTGGCAAGCGTGAGTGGTTATTATATCGGCCGCGACGCCGCGGCTACCAGCGCTATCCCGGGCAAACGATACAAAGGATAAAGGATATGCCTGCCAGCCTGCGTCCCGCAAGTTCCAAGGCGACCCGAGACATCATTAGACTTCTTTGACAAATACCCAGCCCCAGTTCTCCTCACAAGCAGAACACTGGGGTAGGAGGGAAAGCTGTGTGCATACCAACTTTTTTCGTGATTCATGACCACTTGACGAACACACCCCCCAGACTGCATATGTGTGTCAGGGAAGAAAGTGTGGCGGCCCAGAACCCGAGGCTTTGGGTCGGAGCGACCAGGGGTGTTCACACTGCTCGTAGGATTCTGATGGTCATGGCTCCCTTTTCAGTTAGAGTCAAGGTGGTCGAGGACCTCGAGGGCGGGGTGCCGATCCACAGGGATGGCTAATACCCGTCTGCACGACAGAACTGCAGAGGTGTCGGCACTGAGCCACGTCCCTAGGACTCTCGTAATTACAACGACACTGCCGTATTCGAGCCAATAACGTTTGGTGAACCCTTGAAGATGGAATATTCGTTAATCTCAATGTGAGAGAAGAGTGTGAGAGGTTCTCTGCAATGCAGGTGAAAAGCAGAAGCCTTTGGGATCTCGAAGTCGGGCCAAGGGGTGCAGATCTGCGGGAACGCTGCTGGGAAAGCCAAAGCGGTGCGAATTGTGATGGGCCGGACCCATGAGCCACATGTGAATATGTTGCGGATAGACATGGAAGGCTTGCTGGGCCTGGCCAGGACCTGTGTGGGCTGTAAGGATTCCCGTCCGCTATTACTTGCTCTACTGAGTTTTGTGTGTGCCTGTCTGGTTTCCCGGAAGTCGAAAGAAAGGAATTTGACCGGCCCGGCCGTAAGCTGGTCTGTAGATCATCAGAATGCAATAACGGGTGATGAGGGCCTGGTTGGTTCCAGTCAGTTGGGCTGAGCCAGCGGTCAGGGGTCTTGGACAGGGGATGTCTCGGTGGCCGCTGCAGTCTGCTTATGCTGGAGTCTGTGTCTGTGTGTTGAACCAGGGCCTTTCTGATGAACCATTGAATTTGAGTGGTTCTCAAGCGTCGTATCCCTCGCTTGGCTGTAGACAATCTCAGCTGAAGCGGAGTACCTACGTCTTCCGTCCTGGCTGGCCCGGACTTTTAAAGTTGCTGTATTGGACGACATTCAGAGAAACCCTGCTGCAAGGAGGACAAGGTCGGCTGGCAAAACCCAGTGATACTGTAGTTCGCGCAGAGAGGCAGAAAGAATATTGTGTCTGCCATGCGGGACATGGATCAACAACTGACTGACCGGCTGCAATGCATCTTGATGGTGCAACAGGAGTCAACCCGAGCATCTGGGACACTCAACCCGGAGGGATGGACTTGGGAGCCGTGCCGCAGTGAATACCCGTGGCGCCACGGTGAGACTTGAGTCGGCGAATCGACCTGTCACTTCGTGGCCGACTTTTGATGGGCGAACCGTCACCCCACAGTCTCTGGCTGCCGAACTCCGAGTCTCGGGCCAATACTTGCAGTAGGTAGGCAGCTGAGTAGCCGTAGTGCTGTTGATGGCAACCTTGAGACCTTTGGCTTTCGCTAATATGCTGACGATGGCTCGATCGACATTCCACACCAGGTGGACGTTGAGGGCCAAGCACCTAAACTCTCGCTTCCTCCGATGTGCAGTCACGTCTGCCAAGTTCGTCGTTCGCGAACTGAAGACTGGTTCGCTAGTCTCTCCAAACTGTTCTGGCACCCTGGGCGAGCTGGGGCATCAGTCAGGTTCGGCCGCTAGCCCGCTGCTTTGTCCGTTAATGGCCCGCCGGCTAGTGCAGACAATTGTTGACATGCGGAGCAGTCGGCCCTACCCGGCGGACGCCAATGTCTCTTCCAGTGGAGGCCAAGAACTAGGCCGGACTGGGCCCAAAGATATGGTCGTCCTACCCACCTGTGAAAGACCTTGGGACGAGGCTGGAACTACAAAGAGCTTTGTGTGCCGGCGACAAACTGACAGGGAGTTCGGATCAATGCTCTGTTAGATCATAGAATGGCCGCTATCCGAGTCTAGGGGCAGTTGTGGTTGTCATCTCTAGTCCGACAGGGCGGCTTCTTGAAGGCTGCAGAATTTTGACAGCCCCGACATCAGTTTGATCGCCGCAGACGGCTGCAAGGTTGGGAACTTGGGACAGCCTCATCTGCAAGCCTGCTGTTATTGTTGTACATTTGCTTGCTTACCTCACCCTTTCGTGGAGGGGTCTGATACCCTGCCGTCCAGACGCCCCTGGCGATGTGGAATCATTGCCATCGCTCTGGGAAGGTGGAAACGCCATTGGCTGAGCAGTGCTGCATGTCGCAGCTCAGAGATGAGACACACTCGTGGTCATGGAGAGTTCATCGCAATCCAGCCTTCAGGAACGAGCATATCGGACAACGTCGCAGTGACCATCAGTTGTCTCGTCCAATCTCCGTGCCCGTACGTCCGCAACCTTGAAGTTCCGTGTCCGTATGTGTCGTCAGGCCTCAAATGAGAAAGACCACGACAGGCCTGACCGTATGACGCGCAAATTGGGCAGCTTTCCGTAATAATCTAGCTGGCGAAGTTGTATATTGGTTTGCAGATACGAAGGTGCAAGTTTCTTTTTAGACGTCGGCGCTGGTGTGGGATGGATTGGTGAAGCCAATAACACAGCTTGTGGAAAAGGACAACCTTTAGATAGACTTGGCCTACCAGCTGGCACCGCAATCCTCCAGGTGTCAGCCACACATGTGGATGGGCATCACGTGTGTGTCCCACTTATCTACGGCACTTCCCGCTTGTCGGGTGAAAAAGGAAGAAGCTTACCTAAGTGGCCTGGCCTGGATCAAGGATGCCGGGATTGCTTTTCATCTCCACTCTTCCCGCTTGACGTGAGCTTATTCTTCGGATTCCTTCTGACGGCGGCAAGCAAGAACCTCCATCATCAGAGTCTCATTCTATTATCACTGACTTGCAGCAACCTTGGAGTGTGGTCACATCCCGATCGGCGAATAAGCGTTTGCGTTTCGATTTAAAACGAGGTTATCTGCACCTCATCATTGGCCTCCTCCATGGCCTTCCCGCCATTTTAAGCGCTGGGGATGGCCGTCAATGGGACCAGCATCTGCGGGCTTCTGACCAATGCGAAGCTCGCCGGCTGTTCAGGGGCGCCCGACGATCTCCTCTCTCAGAGCCCCGAGATGTCGCAAGCGCGGCTATCTTGCATCGGCGCAACGCTCGTCACGATAATTTTGGACTTTGCCGTTGTTCCCCAGACAAGGTCAAGATTACGTGCCGTGCCTAGACACAGCTCACGGCGCGTATCTAATCGTTGAGCTTTGTATTTGTACGTTCATGAGCGCTCTTTTCGTAAGTTTGTGATGCTGGAAACCACACAACAGCCTGGCTCCCGTCCGTTTCTCCTCTTTCCTACGTATTTTCTTTCCTCGAGATCGTTTCTTACCTCACGTCTGGTCATTCTACACTTATAATTACGTCTCATTTTACGACAATTTTCTACGACTTTCTCTACCGCCATGTCTTCCGACCTCAAGAACGTCACACAAACCTCAGACTTTGAGGTCGATTCCGATGACACTCACTACCCTCCTCACGCACGTCTTCTCAAGGGAGTCGACGCCGCGAGAGTCAGTTTGACGGTTGTGGCCCTCCTTATGGGCATCACCATCCTTGGTACATCGGCAGATGCCCTGGCCGTCTACGATGCCACCCACGTACCAGCCGGCTTCATGCTTCCGCTGTGGCCGGACGCCTTCGACTTGCGTCCAACAGTAGCACTTGTCGTTGGGAGCTCCATTCTCATAATTGTCAACCTTGTCTCCCTCCTTTTCAGTCGAGTCCAAAGTGTAAGTCCAAATTTGCTTCCCCGGCACCGTGCCTCTGGAGAGTGAGCCGAGACTGACATCAACCAGCTGCGTAGCCGAACTCTCATCCATAACTCATTGGCTGTGACCGCCCCGTTGGTTGGGCTGGTGGCATCGATCATTGCCGTGTCCTTCTTCTACAGCATCAACGCGTCGATCACGGTCGACACACTGCAGAGCTGGAGCTGCCGCTGGTCCAATGTTGCGATGATGACGAGGCCGCACTTCGGCACCCTCTGCAAGCAAAGTAAGGCGGGCCTCTACCTATCCATCCTGCTGATCCCGATCGAGGCCATCATCGTGGGAATGGGCGGCTATCAGATGATGCTCGAGCGAAACATCAGCAAGACCAACAGAGTGGTACTGGAGGAGCGCAAGTCTGGCAGCCCAGTGCCTTCGTCAGTCCGCGACGTCGAGGGTGATCACCACTAGGAAGAGCGGCTCGTTGTTCGCGCGAGGGAGGTCAACGGTCGTCGTCTGCTATGTATCCACAGGTTGGGTCGAAGGAATAAAGAGGGCGCCGGAAACGGAAGTTCTTCATTCTTGTAATTAGGCGTTAGGATGTGTAGTAGGTATTAGCAGAGATGGGAGCCAACTACGTCACGTATCAGCGTAGTCATCCTGGATAATGAGTTCAATATTTTCTAGGGAATTCGCGTCGCTCATCTTCGACAATGAATGGCGCTGCTCGAATGTCCGGTACCGATGAAGAATTTGATCCAATGTTCATCCTTTTAGCAGCTATGCTCTCGATCGGGGGCCGCAAGCGGCTTTCACCGAGGAACAGCAGCTTGAAGCTTGCAGCCACCAGGGGATCTACGAGCCGCCACTCGAGTGCCCGCTGACGCAGGTATATCCTCAACGTGAATCTAAGTTGGTGAAACCTGAGAACTTTCTCGGTCATAAACGTTTGCGGACGAACTGTTGCTGCACTGGAGTGGATAAGGGTTGATGGAGCTGGCCCGCCCCGGCTCCGGCACGGTATCTTTAGTCGCCTCTTTGCAAATATCGGCATCCATACCTTATTTTGGCTAGGTAGTTAATGTAATCTCCAAGTCTGAGCAAAGTAGCAAGGCGAGGGTTTGGGCCATAGGCGAACGAGTTTCAAGCTTATTCTCTTGTCATCAAAAGAGTCAAGTGTAAAGTCTCTCTCAGACACTCTGGACCCTTTGATGAACTACTCTAAGTCCCTGGAGTACTGGATATCATGCTCCTATCGTGGAGAGCATGCCTACCTCCTATCTTTGAGTTTCAGTGAGACGCCTTCAAGCCACCAAAGACTCGAGAGACAGCCCAATCGAGCGAGGGTCGCGGGGGGGACTCGGGAGTCGCTACGCCAGGTTAGAAGCACGACTGACGACGACGACTAGGGCGGCTAGGGGCTGCCGGGCGACAGGTGGACGCGGAACGATTGGCCCGAAAGCACAGCGCGTGCGTGGTGAAGTTGGTGTTGGGAACTTGGGATGGATGGGATGGAACAAGAATCATAATGAGGTGAGTGCCGCTTTGGCTCTCGCGCTAACAGGAAGTGGCCGTGGCCCGTGGATTCTGCTCATAACTCCATCCTTAGCGCACCCCACCTCTCATCTTTTCTCCGGTACGTACATGGGCCTATCTGCAGTCTGCGTGCCCCAGTGCCCCCAGTGCTCATGGCTTCACATTTCCCATGTTTTAGACTCCCCGGAAACATGGTCATTCCGTCCAATCTTTACCAACTCCGTCGACCCCAGCAGAAACATACCCGCCTGTTGCTAATCCGCGTCTCCATTGTATTGACTTGTTCGTCTTTGAGCCGGCCTCGTTCCTGTCAAGACGGCGCAAGCAGGGTCGAAGGACGGAGTCAGACGGAAGTGACGGACTCGACGACCAGCACTTCAGCCGTGAGCGTGTCTAACAAATCCAGACGACTCTAGAGTCCAGAGCCAGAGGAAGCAGACTTGCCCCCCCACAAACCACGCGGAATGAGCAAACAACTTCTTCCCCCCCTCTTGTCAGCGCTTTCCGGATGTCGCACAGTCCATGATGCGGCTGGCCGAGCAGTGGGCTGCGGTGTGCCTTTGACCTTACCCTTCTCGCTCTCGTCTACCGATATCTCAGGCACCACAGTCTACCGCCGTAGATCGATTTAGGCGCTTTTGCATTCCAGAGCCGGCCCTCGTGTCCTGAACCCTGAATTTCTGGTATCTACTCCGTACCTAGACTGCCTTTGACCATGTCTCTGGTCCATGCCCCTTTAGCACTGACGGCAGCGGGAAGGCTCCAGACTTGCGGAATCCCAAGCAATCTCTCGTGTCGCAGATATGCAGTTTGATAAGTTACGCTGCGGGCAACACGGCCGAGAATGGCAGAGGTAAGGTATGAATGAACGAAGGCACGGTAGGATGATTGCGGGTTTCCAGGTTGTTCATGTCGTGTGCCACGCACACCCAAACTCCACGGTCGCAATCAACGGAGAACCCTGGCAACACACACGTTGTAGCCTAGTTGTAGACAATTTTAGGTAACACGGCCATGCCTCGCCTCCAGATATCGCGTGGTCAATCAACATGAGGTACAGCCCTCCCACACATTCACTCTAGTCAAAGTAAGGTAGGCAGTTTGTTACCTGGCCAGATAAGTTACGGTCTGCTACCGCATCTTCCCAGACCAAATACTAGATGAGGCAAGTTGCCCTACCTACGTAACGTACCTTAAAATCAGAACACCGGTATCCAGGTGAGGCAAAAGAAGATGCGAGCTTGGGCAAGGTTCGTCCAGTCCAGTCCAGCCCAGCCCGCTTTCTTTCTCCATCTTTCCTCCTTCCGTTCGTTCTGATCGACCTGTCTTGCGTTGAAACCGGGCTTCGTCAAGTGGGAAGAAAGGCGTAGAGTGCGCATCTGGCCTTGGCTCTTTCCGTTTTCAACCATTTCCTCGCGTTTCTGGGTGGCTAACCGCCTCTGCATCGATTCCGTCCCAACGACTCGCGTCCCCATAGCTCCTCTGGCTGACGACCAGCAACAGCTAGCACCAGCCATCTTCACCTCATATAATAGTCCCCCGAGTCACCAGGCAGTCGGATCCTGCTTTTGTTCGTTCGTCCAGCTGTTTGTTTCCCATATCAAACACCCTCGGAACTTCGCCGTGTCCCGCCCAGCGCATCTCGTCTCCTTGCCACATCTCGTAAGATCGGCAACCCGACTTCTCTCTCAGTGGCTGGTTCTTTGCATCGACCTTCTGCGCCTTTATCATCCTTTCGGCGACTGTTTCCAGCCCTAGCCGCCTCGAGTACGAGAGACTCCGTGCGCGTCGTCCACTCGACCTATCTACACTGCATCCTTGACAGCTGAACATATTACGCCAAGTCCAAGGGGAATCTAGTTGTCCAGACTCGCTCAGTTCGCCAACATCACTCGACGATAGCGGTTGGTGTCTCTTCGGTACGTGTCGAGCTAGGTGGTTTCTGGCCGATGGGCGACACTAACACGGCCGCTACTAGTGAAAGACGCCGTTCCCAGACACCCACGTCTGATACATCAGCCCAATTCTTAAGCACCGTCGAAACACCTTTATCTCAGCCTCGGGCCTTCGAGTATCGTTGCCAAAAAATGACTGACCCTGTCTCCCCCCCTTCTTCCCCTCCCGCGGATTCTGTCACCCCTAGCACGACCAACGAGAAGATTCACTCTCACCCACCCGTCACCCCCGAGAACAAACGTCTTTCCCAGGTCGGCGGTATGTCTTTTGCCGAGAGAAGGATGAGTCGTCGTCCCTCCACGGCACCCACCCCTATTGTCGAAGGGGACGGGCTTACTCGAGACGTCGTTCACTCTCTGCCTGGCGACACCCGCAACAACAATAGAAAATCCAAGACGCAAGCCGACATGGCCAAACGCCGCAGCTCTTACTATGAGGAGGCCTTCCAGGGCGACAGAGAGTCCAATGCTATCAAGGACCGCGCCTATGCGGAGGCCATCGTGATGGCAGAGCTCCGCACCAACGTCATTGTATGTGCTTTTCTGGGTCAGGAGTAGAGGGGTCCGACTAACACACCTTGGACAGATCAATGACGAATTCAGCTTCATCACGGACTTTTCATACCAGCTGTCGGTTAGGTACCAGCGGCCAGTAACTTCGATCGTGGTCAACCTGCAGCATGGGGCCTGCATGCTCTTTGGAGGTACCTTTGAACCGGCCTACACCATGTCGATCCACGCATTACCGCTCGAGGTCGGCGTGACAAAGAACAAGAGGAACACGGCCCTGCTCCAGAAGCACCTCCACGAAGCTCTTGGCGTTGCGCCCGTCCGTGGATTTGTCAAGTTTGTCGAAGTCCCTGCAGAGAACATGGCTGTCAACAGCAAGACCACCGCTTCTCACATTGCGGAGATGACTGGCGAGGAGGAAGAGACTATTGCCGAGCGCCGCGGTCGCAACCGCAAGAGTATCAGCGGCAAGGTGTGTACTATGATGACCATGATCCAATATGAGATATGCTAACAGCCCTGCAGTCCATGTCAGCTCTGCGTCACGGCTCCATTGTCGGAGGCAGGAAGGGCTCTGTCTTTGACTTTAGAAGAGAATCCGTTGCTCCTCGCAAAGACTCGGTCATGCCTCCTCCCCATGAGCTTACTCCTCCGCACAGCGCGACCGATGCGCCCCCGATCCCTCCCATTCCCGAGGTCCACGCCAACAAGGATCCGGCCGCGGTTCCCGATGAGAAGGCTGACGCGCCCATCAAGGAAGTCGAGAAGGCGCCTACCAACTCTTCGGCGTCTCTCAAGAAGTCCAAGGTGGCAAAGCGCAAGAGCAGCTTCGTCACTGCGCTGTTCTCTCGCTCCCCTAGGAGCACGCCCGCGCCCATGCCTACCGTAGCATCGTAAACGGCGACTCTTACTTCTACCTCCCAACTGAAGTCTCTCTTTCTCTTTGTTTTGTATTGTGCTCATTATCGGGTCTGGAGCAGTGGTCAAATTGGAACTTGACGAGGTTAAGAAACAGAGCATTGCATCGATAAAAGGGGAGACGGAGTTTCTGCATTACAGCCCGCCTGGGCATGCTGGAGTCATAAGTCTGGAATTCTATCATTTGTAGTCGTATCTGTACTGTCTAATAGTAGGAGTTTTATGATTGAGAGGCAGACTGATCTGTACTCGTCTCAATCAAACTCATACATGCCAAAACTAGGCATTCACTAATTATATCAACCTTATCATTACCCTTCAATTGATCCGCGATCTTTGCATTCTCAGTGACCTTCTAATAGCACTTGAGACATCAAGCATATGAATATCTGTAATGACCGACTATCATCAAACATACTTGATTGGGTTCCAAGTTCCGAGTCCAGTGACTTTTTGAAGCCTTATGGGGAAGCTGTACGATGAATTTGGGCATCTACATCTTATCAAACTCATAAATCGAGGTGGTGGTGAATGTAAGCGAATGAGTCTTGAGTGATGAGATGAACGGGTGAGAAACCTTGCCTCCTGAAGTGCCGTGGACAATGAGCAAGCTGAATGGAGTACCCTGGAGCCTGGAAGGTGGGGTCTCGCTTAAATTGCGTGGAAAACCGTCCAGTACTGGGCCAGCTCAAACACGCTCAGCACGGGGTTTTTTTTAATCGACCCAGGCCGTGTTTATCTTATCGCTGCTCCTGCATCGTCATTTCTCCCCTACCACCTTACCAATACCTACCTTACGCAGTAGTGCTTGCCTCGCCCGCTCCACAGGTCCGATATGCAACCTGGAAACGGTCACGGCATACAGATACGCACCCGGTGATAGGCCAGACGTACCTCCATCACATCGTACTCAGACGAGATAGGCTTCCTTACTTCTCTACAATCGTTGTCGGAGGGTCGGAAGGGGTTTTACCAAGCAAGAGCGCGGCACGTCTTTTTGCACCTGCCTGTGTCAGCGTCGATTCCGGGAAACGAGGGTCCTATCAGCGGCCGTCGCTGTGGAGTGAGGTGATCCAACGACCGAGCCTCGACGACTACTAACGCTCAACGGCGCAAAGCAGGTGTCTCCTGTGAACTAGACGACAGGACTTTAAGGAAAGAGTTCAGGGAGTCTGATAGGAAAATGGAAGTGAGTTCTTGAAGTTCCTTAATGTTGTGGTCTTCGTTTCCTACCCAAGCTGCTGCGGTCCTTTTTGCCCTGCTTTCTCATACATCCTTTACGCACTCTTGGAGAGGCTTCGACAGACGAGTCCCGAAAACAAAATGATTTCAACTATATGAAATTCTGGGGCACGCCTGATGAGGGCTCTTGGGTCGAACTTCTGGAAGCAGACTCCAGCTCGTTCGAGGACACGCATTCACTCCTTATACGGGATACAAGCTCTCAACAACTTGGATACCATCAGCATACGCTGCGTATCCGCATTCTGCGTCACCTCAGTGGTCATGCCGGCGAGGTCATCGGACAACAGGAGAGCCAACATGGTTCGTCCGCGGGAACGGGTAGTCAACTCGCTGTCCCTCGTCAGATCAAGCGGGAAGGGCTGAGCCACGGTGTCATGGATGATGTGGTGTCTTGTACGACAGTGAGATCAGCATCGAGTCAAAGCTGGTTCAAACACATTGGGCATCGACGTATGGTTCTTCCCCGAAAAGGCCTGCATGAAGGCCAACTTTTTCTCATGCCCTTGCTTTCCAGCCACGTTTTTTTATTACGAAGATGCGCCAGACTTCGAGCCGGCAGATCTCCGCTGCGTGTGCCCGTCGAAGGCGGTCGTATTCTTTTCGACGTGTCTGAGAAAAACAAGCTTTTCAGATTGGGACACTTTGGAGGAGCCGCAAGCGAGTTGATGCGAGGGTTTGGTGGAAGGCCAGCCAGGCTTGGTGCCTCGCTGGCAACAGCTTTGTTTGAGGAACACGGCTCGATTCCCGTCACGGATCGTTGTCAGGCTTGAGATCCGGTCGACCTTATCAAACAACCCGTGCAAACACCGAGGGGTCCCTCGGTCTGTGGCATCCATCCTCACGAGACACCAACAAACAACGAAGGGCAAGCAGTCTATAGCGTGGCAACGACCTCGGCGATACTATAACTCGTTAACACTCAAGCCCTCGTAGTCTATCTTGAAACTAGAGTTGCGCTCCCGGGAAAGCCGGCTGCCTTTCAACACCAATCCCCTCTGAGTTACGAAATGGACAAATCGCCCCGTTCTATAGATTCCATGCTGTCCCAAGCGGTCGATGGCTTGGGTGTTTCTCCCTACGGGGGCTCTTTGCGAACAAACGGTCGTTTAAGTCCAGCTAGGCTAACACTCCAGCGTGTCTACGATCAGAGTCACGGAGTACAGCCGCAGGATGCGAGCAAGATTATGGAGATGCCTCCGGGCCCCCCTGCAAAGGGGAAGCCCAGACTTCTCTTGATGGGTCAGAGACGGTATGCTACTCCTCCATGCCGGTACCAGAGGTGAAGTCCATACTGACTACGATGACAGGAGCGGCAAGTCATCAATATCGAGCGTCGTCTTCCACAAGCTCCCGCCAAACGAGACGCTTTTCCTTGAGTCGACAGCTCGTATCCAGAAGGACTCCATGGCGTAAGGACTCAACCCGAGCCATTGTGATAAGCAACCTCTACTGATTATTTTTCTCAGATCCTTCATGGACTACCAGGTCTGGGATTTTCCCGGCCAGATTGACTTCTTTGAGAACCCAAACTTTGACATGGACGCCATCTTTGGCGAGATTGGCGCCCTCATCTGGGTCATTGACGCGCAGGACGACTACCTCGAAGCCGTAGCCCGCCTCAACGCCACAGTCCTGAACCTCCAGCGCTTCTACCCAAACATCAACATCGAGGTCTTTATCCACAAGGTCGACGGTCTCTCGGACGACTACAAGCTCGACATCCAGCGCGATATCACCATCCGCATCCAAGACGAGCTCTCGGACCACGGCTTCGAAAACGCTCCCGTCACGTTCCACCTGACGTCCATCTACAACCACTCCATCTTTGAGGCCTTTTCCAAGGTCATCCAGAAGCTCATCCCCCAACTCGGCACCCTCGAGGCCATGCTCACTAACCTGTGCCGAACATGCCGCTTCGAAAAGGCCTACCTCTTTGACGTGCTCTCCAAGATTTACATCGCCACCGACTCCGCCACGGCCGACATGGCTTCCTACGAGATCTGCTCCGACTACATTGACGTCATCATCGACATCACTGAGGTTTACGGGTCCTGGCCGCGGTCCGACGGCCAGCGCAAGCGTCTCGAGGCCGAGCCCTGGAACGCCAAAGTCGAGGACCAGGTCGCGTGCAACTGGGCCGAGAGCTGTATGGTCCTGCACGACTCGCGGCGGCCTATCATGCTGCGTGAAGTCGATCGGTACCTTGCTCTCGTGGCGATTATGAAGGAGGACTCGTATGACCGCATGCCGCTCGTCAACATGAACGTGGAGGCTGTCGTGCAGGGCGTCACCGAGTTTTTTGAGATTACAAAGTCGAGGAAGTGAAACTGGAAGGGGAGTATGAGTCATGACTGATTTGAGGAGCTTTGGAACGTCAAGCTTCGAGCATCGACTACGGAGGGACACGAGTAGAGAGGCACTCAAGTGTAGATAGGTTCTGTTATCGGGAAAATATCAAAGATCGTGTTCAGAAGAACGGATGGCATACGCAGAATACGCTTGCCATCGCACCGCCCTTGCATGCGATTCCATCATTCTTCTCGGGAAGGAAACGTTGCTTCCCACCCACCGAGTCCCTCAGACGCGCCCTTTGCTTGAACCCTGATGGCCTGACTTGCAGCACCGATAAACAACCAGCCCTTGAAGAAGTACGTCCCTCGACTAGAACTGCATCTATCTAACCATCCCAAGTGAAAGTTTCTGAATGTAAAACTCCAAAGTAGAATAGGTTGGTAAGAAAATGGCATCGAGAAGACAAGTGGGTGTGACAAGGTAGATGACCATACTATTACCGTTATCCCTATTTATATCTCTTGAAGTATATTCTTTGAGGAATGTATGCATTACAGAGGCTTTTCAGGAT
>JFFI01000572.1:50409-101434 GCA_001563125.1 Colletotrichum salicis
GTCAACTCCACCTCATCCGTCTTGTTTGGCCTCAACCCGCCATATCCATACTCTTTGTTTTACCGAAGCTCCCTTTCCTTCCTCAGTCCATGCCTACGGGAGCTACCTTCAAAGGACAACACACCGGAAACTCAGAGCTCTATACACACGAAATACTACCGAAGCGACCTCTAGCTGATACCTGACCCTTTGGCTTTCGTCAGCGTCATCGAGCGGACATCCGAATTCTCACGACCCGAACCTGCCAGACAAAGAGACAAGCGTCCCGACAGAGGCAACATAATCTTGACCGCGAGACCAGACATCGCTTTACGAATTCCCGGTTGTAGCAGGGATGACTGCCAAAGCAGCCCCAGCCTCAGCCCTCGGCCTTGAGGGCCAGCTCCACGAGGAGTATATTGACTATTCGGAGGACGATTCGGCATCCCCGGCCGTCGTCATAGAAGGCTCAAACGTCACCTCAGTTCCCGCCGATGCCCACTTCGTCGCTGAGGAAGTGAAATACGTTGAAACGAGCACCTTAGAGCCGGAACACCAGACCATCGACGAACATGCCGATGCAGAGACTGATGCTATATCTGTCGCCGCCGATGCATCACTACAGCCCGGCGACCTAGATCCCAATGATGGGCTTGAAGTTGATGGCCTTGATTCTGTTAGCGCGATAGAAGCTGAAGACTCTTATGTAAACGAGGATGACTCTCTTGCCTACGCCGATGTTGCCGGGCCCGAAGATGGTTTGGTCGCTGAGAATGAGATCAGTTGGGAAGACGGTCCAACAAACGATGAGAACGTAGCCCAGGACGAGAAGAACGAGGGCGAGGACGACCAGGACGTGAACAGTCAGGACGAGAGCAACCAGAACGAGAACAATCAAGACGAGAACAATCAGGACGAGAGCCCCATCACCCTTGAGAAAGAGGAATGGCAGCTAGTGGAAGAGAAGGAAGGTTCCCCACAAAGCGGCCTGAGCCCCGCGAAAAATGCTGTGGAACAAGAAGAAACGGAAGCCCACGAAGCCGACCAAGAGCTTGCGGACTCTTCAAATAATGCAGACAACTTGGACGCAAACCTAGACGTGTTTGACGTTAACGATGCCGATGCTGGTCTACATGAACAGCAAGCTGTCGAACCCCAAGACGAGGAAGTCAATGGCCTGCACGAGATAGACTTCAACGATAGCAGCAACGTAGCAACCGTCGATGCCGTAGTGGACGCCAGTGATACTCACCCAGAGCATCCTCCAGACCACCAAGAGACCGACGGCGATTTCCCGACGAAACAGGATGCTGAGGACCATCCCATGGGCGAAGATATGGAATCGCAGCCTGAAGAAGAGCTTGAGAGCATCATGGTTGTTGCCAACGCTGACTATGTCACTGACGAGGTGACCCATGATGATGTCGTTAACACCGAAGACTACGAAGCAGTTGCTGAAAACTCATCTATCCGCGAGCACGTGGAATTCGATGAAGTTCTTGCCGACGTGCGATCGTCTGTATCGGTAGAGACGCCGACTAACGAAGAGATGGAAATCCCCGTCGTTACCGTCTCGTACAAGGGCATCGACTATCCTTTCTTCTATGGGTCCCCGGACAGCCAAGGCAAGGAGTGTTTCTTCAATGACCTGTCTCTATTACATTGCAAAATGGAGGGTGTATTGGCAGGCTTCCGTCGAGAGCTTGCCAATGAGTTGGGCCCTTTTGACGAGCTTGTGTTCCAAATCGACGAGCTTGGCCTTGAGTTCACCGAAGTAAGTTCCCATCCTCCTAAAACACAAGCCCTGCTAACATGTTCAAAGTCTAGCCAAGCAGAGGTCTTCTCGGACATCACATTGGGCCAGATTATTTCCGTGTTCGACTCACTGGTCAAAAACCAGAACGCCGATGCATCCAAGCCCCTTTATGCATACCTAACAACGCGGCCTGATTGCAAGAAGCGCTGGCTTTCGCTCGTTGACGATGCCTATAATGGCAAAGGACTCGATGAAATTAGCTACTATTTCGCATCTCGCGCGCAGAGCGAGGTGCCCGAGATCATGGATGATGAGCCTGACCTGATAGGAGAAGAAGATAACGCCGATGCTGCCGCTTGGCCGCAATCTCCCGCCGAGAGCGGACACGGTGAGCACAATTTGGATGATGCCGAAGGCGAGAATGAGGAGATCAACGAAGACGACGATGTCGGCGATGGCATCACCGGGGAAGACGATATCCAGTCGCAGAACGACACCGGGAAGGATTCCTTGCAGCCAGACGACAGCGCTATTTCGATGCCGGATGTCGAGGCTACCATGGTTGATGCCGAGGCTTCTTTGATGGACGAATTCACCGCAGTTGCAGACATGAGCGTCGTTGAAGACGGCGATGTGGAAGATGCAACGGAGGATCAGCAGCCCCAAGAAAATGGGGAGGCAGGTAATGACGACCTTTCTCAAGTCACTCTATGCTTCTACCCTCATTTCTGTCTCTGCGCCACTTGCACTTCGACCTTTGTTGCAGACCAGATGGCGGAGGAAGACGATTTTCGATTCGAGTCCTTGGTGCGAGTGACCAAGGAATCTGCTCGACAGCGAGGGCGTTCTCCCTTCGGCAATTTGCAGTTGGCGCTTCCCGAGGGACTCCTCTCGCAAAGAACGTTCCGCCATTTGCAATCTTATCCAGAATGCAGCATCACATTTTCTTCGACTGCAGACGCTGACGCTAGAACCCAAGCTCCAGAGATCGATGAATCCGACCCACTCGCCTTGGGAACGCAGGAAGCAGCTGCTCTCAGCACTGCTGCTGACGCACAGAACATATTTGACGATGCAGACGCAGCAATCGCAGACCAGATCGTCGACAACGCCTATGAAAGCTCCGCAGAAAAGGTAACCCCTAACACCAGTGCCACGTCTACCTTGAACGGGGACGAAGAGGTCACCTACGAGAACGAACTTGATCTGAACGCCGACCTACTTGATACCGAGGACCTTGGACCTGAGGTCACCGTCGAAGACGATGGTCTAGCAGAGATTGACTGGAGAGAATTTTCCGGGCAAGGGGATGATAAGATTACCGTAGAGTCCCCTTCAGCCTCTGGCAAACGCCAGAGGTCGGATGTGGACGACCTGCTGGATGCCGAAGCTCTACAAGGTACGCCCAAGAGGCTCAAAAGATGCTGAACATGATGAGCTAATTCTCTTTTAGACGTCAAGCGTCGTCGCCCATGAGCTTTGGGTAACATCCCAACTAACCCCTTTTGGTGTGTCACTCGACGCGATCGGATCTAGGTCCACTGGGCTTCCGCTTCCTGACGTAGACCAGTCAGATGACTAGACCACAAAACAGCCCGACTTCACGGCCACCGGCATTTCGAAGACGTGGATGATATACCCGGCAAGTAGGGCATCGCAATCGGAGCGACCACATAGCCCTCGAGGTAGGTTTCCAAAATTGTTGTTCCCACTGACTTACAGCTTTCCCAACTTCCAACCATTTCCAGGCGGTGACCTGGCAATTCCACGAACGACATACCCCCAAATACCGTCCTTCCCCGGAGCTTTTCGATACCCCCTCTGTTCTCTTGCGATATTGGTGGATTCTGGCGTAAAATGGGGCTCAAAAGCGATGCGATCACTTTCGTGGTTACGGTCGATCTTGTACAATAAGATGTCTCAAGGACTCGAGAGGTGGCCATGAATTTGGTCACTAAGAACGGCCCGCTAAGCAAGGTGAAGTGTACGCCTGCTTTTCTGAAGAATTTTTGAGAAAGAGTTGGACGATATCAAGGTCCTGCATCCGTTGGGATATCTACTTGATGATCAGTCACTTTTGGACTCTGGCTTGAAGGGGGATATTTCATGGCAGCAAGCTGAGGCGTCGGTTTTCTCAAAAGGAGCGGCCTGCATAGTTCTACCCGAGGTATCTGACGAAGAACACGCATATTTTACTTTACTTGACTTGCGGGTTAACCTGACTTCTGTCTCAGTCAACTGGATCAAGCTCCGCGAGCCATGATCTAAACAAGTGACTGCTTTCGCACATAAACCTCAACCCAAGGGGAGAGTGCGGCCGTGAGTAGCGACCGTGAGACTAAGCCTATCCAAAGTCAGTCATCAAACAAGACCTGTTTAAATGGTATACGTAAATGGTGATGTGCAAGTGAGACCATTCAATCTGACCTGAAAGTTAGGATGTTTGCGCCGCGGGTCCCCGCTTATACAACGATACGAGCGTGATTTCCGCAGTCTCTTCTCTTCCTCATATTTTCATCTCATGTTGTGCCTTCAGCAGTCTTTTGAGACTTCAAAAGCATACCTTAAGTGGTGTAGACGTTCATGAGCATGGTAGCATGAAGATTTACACGGGGATACAAGCAGTCAAACCCTGGCAGTGGGCAGAGCTCGGGCGGCGTTCTGCAAGTAATTAAGAGCTAGTAGATGGTCACTGGGGGGGGGAAGTATATCACGGTTGGGTGATTTAGCTGGTAAGATTAAGGCCTGTCAGTGATGGAAAGTTTTTCAGAGCTGTTGGAACTTTGAGTGTGGTAGTACGGGCACACAGCACTAATCAACTACTTGGACTGCCTACCTACCTACCTATATCAAAGACGTAGACGTATCGATCAGGTACGCAGAGTGATAGAGTTTCCCTAGGTGGTTTGCCGTTTGGCCCGCCCCCTTGAACGGGACAAGACGAGGGAACCCCTGCCGTCCTTCCTTCTGATTTTTTTTTGCGATAAACGCTCGTTCTAATTCTTCCAATTCTTAAGAGGACAGATAATGGCAGACTTACGGATAGGTCCCTCTGTATCGTAATTTTCTCTTTTGGAGGTGTGCTCGTTTCGACGACCGTTCGCGCTCAATGCGCTCGCTACCTCTGCCGTGGCGGCCGCATTGCTTGAGCCCCTTCCCTTACTCCACCTATCTTCCGCCCCCTTCTAGGCCGTTAATTGAAATGTAGGAAGAAACGAGCTGTCAAGTGACGGACGGGTTCTCTTGTTTTTGATTGTTTCCAACGGCTCGGATGGGGGACCCGGGGAGCGAGGAGGAGAGGATCTACTGCCACCAGTGATATTGGCAGGGGGAGCGGACGGTATTTCGAATTACGTGAATGGCACCACGGCTATCGTTTGTTACATGTGTTGTGCTCAATCCGTATTACCTAGGGCCGACGGTCCCACGTGAAAAGCGAAAGGCGTCGGTCACGAGTTACGGCATGGTATTGCGCCTTCCATTCCTCTTGTCGTGGACACTCTTACCTAAGATATGGTAAGGGAAATCAAGGGTTTGACACGAGAAAAGGGCTTGAGATGTATGGAGAGGGGGCAAGCAAAGTCTCAGTTATCTGCTTGATGGCAGACTCATAACTGAGCCTGTCACTCTATCTAACTGTCTTTTCAAGTGGATAAGAAGAAAACAGAAGCAGAGAAACGGCAGACCGTCGCCGGCTTCGGACACTATCGGCAAAGCGGGCTCGAGATATTCCCGTCCGCTGGGTGACAGACTGGCAAGATGGGGGAGTGACGAGTGACGACGAAGGCTACTGCGGTAGGGATGCGCGGTAAGGATGGGCAAAGAGTGAGATGGTGGCTGTGGCTGTTGGTGTAATTAACGAGGGCCGTTTTGGCGGTGGTCGTGTCGAGACTTCGTGGGTGCAAGTGTGGGTTCGGAGGGGGACTGCCAGGACTGGGAGAGGGCGGAGGTGGTGTCAGGGGAGAGAGAGGGAGGCAACAGTCACCAGTCACAGTGTCATTCGTAATGAACCTGTTTCAATGGGACCCCACATGGGTTGTGAGAGAAAAATAGAAATGCCGATTTCTGTCGTGGATCGGATCTTCGTATGGAGATTTGCAGGGGGGAAGGGAAGCACTGACTTGTTTTGTACGGATAGTGTCGACTGACGACTGAGAGGACCACGCCTCCCGCCATTTTTCGTATAGGCCCTGCTGTTTGTTCATGGGGGAGAAGGATGATGTTCCAATATTCTGTACATAACGCTAGCGACTTTATGCCATTGGGCGCCCTGTTCATTGAAGGTTGAGTGAGAGTCTGCAGTATTCTCTTCACTGCTTGCACCCTTGGACTTCTGCTGTCTGTTTCGTTCAGGGGTTCATGGGCTCAGCGTGGATCGAGGACGAGACTAACCAAGGTACCGCCCCTCAAGACTGACACTCCAGGAGGAGTCCTGGAGACTTGGGGAGACTTTGGGGAGTCTGCTGCCAACCACGGCCCCCTGCGGATAGAGGTGGTGTCCTGCTTTGGCGCCCTTAGCATCCCTGTCAGAGTCGAGTCGAGTTGCGTTAGTAAATGGACCGTTTTCCAGTTGTGAGCCCCTGCTTGCTGCCGCTGCGATGACCTCAGTGATGAACGGCGTTGGTATGGTGACCATGTTTCTAAGTTCTAGGTAGGTGAAAACATCGTGAATAATTAAGGAAGCGGATGAGTGGTGCGATAGGACGAGTGTATGTATGGATAGACATGGGCAGATGAAGGAGAGGAATAAGAGAGTTTGAACACATGAGAAGAAACGGTACGGACGAAGAAGCAACCAAGCCTTGGCGTCCCTGTCAGGAAATCGCCTTCCGTCCAAAATCGCATGCGAAGCCTGTTCCATCCTCTCTGGATTTCCGTCCGACATCCGTCCAAGGCTTCTAGTCGTGCTGGTGTGCCCAAGGCGTATAAGATTCAAGTGTTGGCCACTGGCCTGAATCGCTGCATATCGTATCAGTCCAAGGCATGTTTGTACAACATCATTCGTGGTTTGTTCAGAACTAGACCAAACCAAGCCGGGCCAAACCCACCAGGCTGAGCGTTTGGTGATGACAGGAAATTTTCGATGCTCCCCCGGGCCTCTAGGGCGTGCCCACTGCCAGGTCCAAAATGGACAGCTTGACCTGGCCCTTCCCAAGTTCCTCTAGTGGCAGTGGCCCCCGTCCGGTCGGCCTCAGCCCCTCGACCCTCTTGCCTTGAGCAGTCCACAGGTACCTATCTACCGTACGGTGTGAGGACAGTACCTAACCCCACCCGCACTCAACAAGTCTGGCGTCCGCGGCCAAGTTCGTTCCCGTCCTTTCGCGCAGGCCCGTCTGGTATTTTTAGGGACAAGGTCACCTTTTGGGTTTGTACCTATGTCCAGAGGTACCTCTCGATAGGTACTAACACTAATTACCTTAGCTGTCCGTCTAGGTATTCGAGCCACCACAAGTCCACAACCACAAGATCCCAGCTGAATAGCACAAGGAAAAAAGAAGGGAAAGTGCGCTATCGTGAAGAACGCGTACGCTCTAATTTACCTGTCCAGGTTTGCCAAGCAGCAGATGCCTTCCTACCTCCATGGACATGGACATTGGGAGCATAGTAATGCCAAACTCTGTACAAAGTACGGATCAGATACCTAGGTGACATGACCTGCTTCACATCTCGCCGTAGGGCACCTCTTCAACCCTTCCCAGGGGCCTCTGAAACTCGAACCTGTCCCTATCTGGCTGGTTGGCATTCCTCGGCACGCACCTACCCACTGCGAAGTCAGACAAGACCACCATTTTCCTGCACCTCAGTCTTCCCACCACCTTACTTTGCTTGCCTTACCTAAGAAAAGGTACCTATCTACACTGCTCCGTACGGATACCTGACGTACCTATCGACCGACGCAGCAAAAGGTACCTTGCCATTCCGTTACCGCCAATACCTTGCTTGCCTTCTGCATCGCCTCGCCTTACGGTATTGCCGCACCTCGAGAACCCTCGAGAGGTACCTGATCCATCTCACTGCTGTCTCCGAACCTGTCACGCTACGTACCGCACTCACAGTTTTATCTGCAAAATCCCACGAAACACTCTCCCTCCCCTTTCGGCTTTCCATCTGCGCCAACCAACCATCCCCGACCCCGACACACCTCTTAGTGACACCAAGACCACGACGACTCCCTCGACTCGCTTCGAATCCCCTCCACTCGAACTCGCCTCGACTCCACGACGAACGCCCACGATCCCATCACGACTGCCCATCTCACCTCCCTCCTCAACTGCGACTCCCCGACCACCTAGAGTCCCCCGGCTCCCAGATTTCCATGTGTCGCTGCTGACGAGGTTCGACGTTAACACTCCAAATCTCTCTCTACCTCGCCCGGCGCGAGCCTCGCAAGCTCCCCTTCACGGGACACGACACTCTCTACAGCGATCGCATTTGCCTCGGCGCACAACTCTAATCACCACCGACGCTCTTTTTGCTGTCCGTCGCAGTCGACGCGCTCATTTTTTGGCAACATGATGTTGGACGAGAAGTACGTTTGCGACTCGGCCGGCCTTTGGGTCGCCCTCCAGACCCTGCCCATACGTCCACCTGGCCTTGGAACCCGAAATCGCTGACAGACCACCCGCGCAGATACATTGGCCTAGGCCTCGCCATGGCATCGAGTTTAGCCATTGGTATGTATTTCCTTTCCACAGTTTCTCGTAGGCTACGTCACTGACAATACTCGCCTCACAGGTATCAGTTTCGTGGTTACGAAAAAGGTTCGCGGTTCCTGATCGCCAGAGTTGCCCTCGGCACTAGTTACAATTGACCTCGCAATGTACGGGAGCTAATCCTTGACTGTAGGGTCTCATGCAAGCAGAAGAACGTCATGGTTTCGAGGGCGACGGATTCGTATACCTGAAGAGCCCAGTCTGGTGGGCTGGTATTTCAACTTGTGAGTCTGCATTAGATCTCAACTGAAGGAGACGAAGCCGCTAACACGTGCGTAGTGGTTGTCGGCGAAATCTGCAATTTCGCTGCCTATGCATTTGCGCCTGCCATTCTCGTCACGCCTCTCGGAGCCCTCTCTGTTCTGATCGGTGCTGTTCTGGGTTCATACTTCCTCAAGGAAGAGCTTGGAGTTCTGGGTCGTCTGGGCAGTGCAATCTGTCTAATCGGCGCCGTCATCATCGTGCTACATGCGCCTCCAGATGAAGATATACAGACTGTTGACCAGATCCTGCACTACGCCATTCAGCCAGGTATGTCTACAATTATGTACAATGCGACCAAGAACTAACTCCTTTGTCAGGCTTTTTGTTATACGCCTTCACTGTTACCGTCTTTGCAGTCGTCATGATTTACAGAGTCGCGCCGCTCCACGGAAAGAAGAACCCGATTATTTACCTCTCCATTTGCTCAACGGTTGGATCAGTTTCGGTCATGTCTGTCAAGGCCTTTGGAATCGCCCTCAAGCTCACTTTCGCCGGAAACAATCAGTTCAGCCACCCCTCGACTTATGTTTTCATGATCCTCACCACCGTTTGCATCCTGACGCAGATGAACTACTTTAATAAGGCTCTTGCTCAGTTTCCCACCAACATGTAAGTCAAAGAACGCCAAGTCTGTGATTGCCAAATGGCGCTAACAGGGGACCATGTAGTGTCAACCCTCTCTACTACGTAACCTTCACGACCATGACCCTATGCGCCTCCTTCATCCTTTTCGGCGGTTTCAACACTACCGACACGGTCAACACGATATCCCTTCTCTGCGGTTTCCTGGTCACCTTTACCGGCGTCTACCTGTTGAACCTGTCAAGATCGGACCCGAATGGACACAAGTACGTTGCAGGCCGCGGCGGCGACGATGCTACCGGCACGGACATGATCTCTACAATACAGACTCGTTTGAGTATGCAGGCACGCCGGAGTGGAGATCCCCACCGGATGAGCATTGGCAGCCGCCATGGAGATACAACGGGGCTGATGAGGGCTTACGACGAGGAAGCTGGTGCTGAGTTTGGTCTCACCGACCTGGCCGACGAAAGCGACGACGAGAATGACCACCACAGAGCCAACGGGAACGCCAACGGCCACTCGAAAACACACAATGAGACAATTGAGCTTCAGAATCAGAGGTCCGACAGATGAGGAACCTGGAGGATGAACCGTCTGTTTTCTAGTTATCGGCCAATGCCGAGGCGGTGATTGTCTTTTTTCTTCGAAGCATTTCTTACCAGGGGCCCGAATGGGGGCAGCATTGTACATTTTCGCGAAAGTCAAATGACTGAGAAGTTTTCCACGACATGATCGGATTCATGAAAGAGGCAAAGACCCACGGAACAAGGCGCGCGCCCCGAGTGAGGGAGGGGAAAGCACCTAGGGAAACCAGAATCGAGCTTTTCCCTGCACTATTTCACTTCTGCCACGGCACGAGGAGTATTCACTGGGCAACGGGAGGGATCACTATTTGGGGGCGTTTATCGGGGTTTCCAATGGGATACTGGGCGTGCGGAAAGCACCTCTTGTTGTACGATTAAGGGCAAGGCGAATGGGGAAGAGATGTATGTGTGTGTGAGAGAGGCATACCCTGGTTCGCCTGGAGACTGGCATCTTCTGTTCACTGTCCAAAGCATTTCAAAAACCATAGACGTAGGCCGAGGCCTAGAGCCTCGCGAATTGAGCATCATGGACCGACTACAAACCGCCATCAGGTAGTAACATAGTGACAGGACTGACGAGTAGCAACGGATTGGACTGCTTTGATAGATAACATGTACACATGATAGTAACCCAATGGCCTTCGCCGTAGTTGGTAGTATCTACCTCCCTTCGAGACCAGTCGTCTATAGATGAGATCACATGGTGGACATTGCAAATTACTGTTGAATGATTTCGTTGCTCATTTCATGGTTTGTTCTACCATTACAAGCCAGTCGCAACTATCCGAATTCCCTTTCGCAGAGTGATGCAAATGTTGATCAAGACGCCTGAGTAGTTATTCCACCCCCGTCCTCCCTTTTTGCTGGTTCTTTTTTTCGCGCGAAACACCCCGTTTTTTGTATTCCCCTAGTCTGGTATTGGAAGAAAACTAGGATAAACTAGAGACAGAAGCGTGCGACAAAAAAACAGCAGACTCGAAAAATCCCCCTTTCGCGCTGAACAGCTTTCCAGTCCCTTTTTTTTTTTACCATCCGGCGGGGCTGGAAGAGTCAGCCTGCTCGACAGAAGAAACCTGCGGCTGGGCAGTCTCCTACGACTGAGCCTCAGCCTCCTCGCCAGCCTCGGGCTGCTGCTCCGCTTGTTGCGCCTCAGCGGCGGCCTGGGCCTGGGCGGCCTTAGCGCCGTAGTCCTGGGACATGGGCTGGACGACGGACTGCTCCTCCTTGGGCTCGAGGATGGAGACGGCGTCGGGAAGGGTCTTCTGGGGGCCGGCCTTGCCCTCGGGGTCGGAGCCGCGCATGATCTTGACCTTGATGCCGAGAACACCTTGGCGGAGGAGAACGTGGCGGGTGGCGTGGTCGATGAAGTCCTTGGCGGGCTGACCAGAGTGGATCATGAAGCCGTCGGTGAACTTCATGGACTTGGCGCGGGCGGCGCGAAGCTTGCCGGAGACGACGACCTCGCAACCCTTGGCGCCGGACTCCATGATGAAGCGGAGGACACCGTAGCAGGCGCGGCGGACGGCGAGACCGTTGAGGAGCTTGTAGCGGAGGGACTCGCACTGGGCGACGGCGGAGAGACCGCGGTTCTGGACCTTTGCGGCGTACAGGGAGACGGAGTTCTCGGGGAACTTGAAGCGCTTCTGGATGAGCGAGGTGAGCTCGCGGATGCGGCGGCCCTGCTCGCCGAGAACCTCCTGGGTGTGGGTGGCGCGGATGATGATGTCGGTTACCGTGGGTGTGACGCGGACCTCGACGCCGGAGTAGCCCTCCTCGGCCAGCTCGCGCTGGAAGAACTCGTTGAGCTCAGCGTAGAAGACGCCATCGGCGACGAACTTTCTGCGCTTGGAGCTACATGGGAAAAGACGAATTGTCAGTAAAGACTGTTCCTCCAAATATTCATCCTTTTTTTTCTGCTTCAAGCATTTCGGAAATTCGAGATTGGCGAAATTTGGTGACAGGCGGGGGGAGGATCTCGAGGAAATGTTGCATTGACAACAGAGGAAGGACAATTCTTACATCTGAGTGCCTGGAACAGCCATCTTGACTTTCGTGTGCCCGGGTTTGTCGAAAGGGGGGGGGGGATAGTTGGACGAATTGTTGGAGTGTCGACGGTTTCGTTCGGCGGAGGGGCGGAAGGTTGAGAAGTGAGGTTGTTCGAGTAGTCCACACTTTGCCCAATCGTCAGTGCCCCGGGATCAGATTTTGCGCTGCAAAAATTGAGCAAATTCTGTGTGCCCTAGAGAGGCGGGCGATAAGGGGAAGCCTTTGGTCTTTTGGGGTCTGTGCTCTGCTCTTATCGGGACGCGCCAGTGGACCCCACTTGCCAGCTGTGATGGCCTGTCAGGCGTAAAGTGCATTTCCCCTCCCGTCTGGTCAGTAACTCGATACGTGCCCCATTCGAGTGCTTTGCACGTGCTGGCTGGCTGATCATCGGGACATCGGGAGAGAGAGCTCCGTCGGCCGGTAGTGGGGTTTCAAGGGGCCAGCTTCGGCTTGGTGGGGACCAGAGTCGTGGGAATTTGGAGGTCCCCTGTTGGGTTGCAGGCTTGCAGCGTGCTGGCCACGACAATGACGGTCACAGGGGAGCTGAGAGCGTCAGGTGGGTGACATTTTGATGCTTGAGATCCAGACCAAACTGCGATTTATTAGGTTTTGCTGTCTGACCTGTTGGTGGTGTCCTCAGCAGGTACTTCAGACTTAACATGATACTCATCAGATGGTATTCACTAGGCATTCTATAATCCTACAAGAATTCAAATTCCGTTGGAAAAAGGCTTAGGTACGGAGTACACCACGCAAGCTTGCCGGTTGCTGGAAGAGGGCCATCAAGCACCGACTCTGCAAACCGTGACGTCGGCTCTCTGCTCTCAGCCCCGCGCTAAGCTAAAGGACCAGGTAGATGGTGTGGATCAGCCGTTCCTCCCCTACCTGCTACTCCTGCTCTTTGCGACTGTGCAGTAACAAAATCAACCCCAGACAGCCGACCTCCGACCTGACAACCGCAACTGTCCCTCCCCACGCTACCTGACCTTGCCTCCAAACCTTACCCAGCCCAACCCTTCCAACCTCAAACATCGTGTGGTTGCATTGATTTTCTTTGGTCTCTTCTTTTTCCTATTCAACCTCACTGCCCTCACTGAAGTTGCGCGGCTTTTTGCTGCTCTTCTTCCAGTGACTTATTCACCTACAAACACTTACGTCCCGAGCCTTCCGCATTTGCGCGCGGCCATGCTCTAGTAGCTCAAAGAAGCATCATCTTCCACATTCAGTTCATCATGGAGGCCAGGAAGGTAAGCCATTCGCCCTTTCTACTGACTATTTTTTTTCTTGCGCAAAATCACATGAAATGGCAAGGCTGACCATGGTGTGATTCAAAAAAAAAATACAGATAGTCGAAAACGTCCAGTGCATCAACGGAGGGCTCACCTCGGTCGGCACCTTGCGCTTGACCGATTTCCACCTCGTCTTCTGCGCGCCACCTCCTCCTCCCAAGAACCAAACCACCGAACAGACCGACCAACCTCCTCCGAAACCTCGAGAATCATGGATCACTTATCCTATTCTATCGCAGTGCATACTCCGACTCATGCCTCCGACCCATAGCATACACAGCTCTATCCGCATCCGCTGTCGCGATTTCATCTTTGTCACATTCAATTTTGAAGACAACAACGTTGCTCGAGACGTCTTTGAATTTGTGAAGCTCAGAACTTGCAAGCTGGGCACCATCGAGAGGCTCTTTGCTTTCAGTCACAAGCCCTCCAAGGCCGAGCGACAGATCAATGGCTGGAGCGTCTACGATCCCAAAGCCGAGTTCCGGCGTCAGGGCATCAGCGAGAAGTCATTGGACAAGGGATGGAGAATCACCAACATCAACAAGGACTTTACGTTCTGCGACACTTATCCCGCCGTTCTGGTGGTTCCCTCTTGCATCTCAGACAACGTTTTGAAGTACGCCAAGGAGTATCGTTCTAGACACAGAATCCCGGCCCTGAGTTACATTCACGCAGACAATAACTGCACTATTACCCGCAGCTCGCAGCCTCTTTCAGGCATCACTAGGAAGAACAATGTGCAAGACGAGAAGCTGGTATTAGCTTCATTTGCACCTATCATGCCCCGAAGCAGCATTGATCAAGACCAGCCTCCCCGCCTGAGCCAGTCAGATATCTCTGAAAAGTCATCCACGGATGGAGAGCTCTCTGAGCAGATTGCCGCAGACGATGAGCCCAAGATGTTTGATGAAAACGGCAAACGCCTCATCTACGGTGCCCAACAAGCCAACATGATTGTCGATGCCAGACCTACTGTGAATGCTATGGTCAATCAGATTGGAGGAATGGGTTCCGAGCCTATGGACCGCTACCCAGGTGCCAAGAAAGCCTTCATGAACATCGAGAACATCCATGTGATGAGGAAGTCATTGGAGAGCGTCATGCTTTGTCTCAAGGATGCCGACCTGTCTCCTCTGTCCCCTGATCAGAACGCCCTGGCTGCGACCAACTGGCTGAAACACACGCAAGCTGTTTTGAATGGAGCTGATATCGTCGCCAAGCAAGTATGGCTGAAGCAGTCACACGTCCTCATTCACTGCTCCGATGGCTGGGACCGAACCAGTCAGCTCAGCGCTCTTGCTCAGATCATGCTGGACCCTTTCTTCCGAACTATTGAGGGATTCATTGTCCTCGTTGAGAAGGACTGGCTTGCCTTTGGCCATATGTTTAGGCTTCGATGTGGACACTTGAACCACGAGGACAACTTCAAGGTCCAGAACGACTCGATGGCAGGCTCGACCATTCAGCCTGGAGAAAATGATGGTCGCACAGATGCTTTCCAGAACGTCTTCACTGGTGCGAGGCAGCTATTTAACCCCAGCAAGGAGGACAAGGCCGAACTCGATGCCATCACCGAAGGTTCTACCGGAAAAGTCGCCAAAGACGAGGCTACTGTTCCTAAGATGGTCAGCCCTGTGTTCCACCAATTTGTGGACTGCGTCTATCAGCTTCTCCGCCAGAACCCGACCAAGTTTGAGTTCAACGAGAGATTCCTTCGCCGGCTTATCTACCATCTCTACTCCTGTCAGTATGGCACCTTTCTCTACAACTCCGAGAAGCAGAGACACGAGGCTCGTGCCTCTGAGCGCACATCTTCGGTCTGGGACTATTTCTTGTCTCGCAAGCCAGAGTTCACCAACAAGGACTATGATCCGACCTTTGATGAGTATATCAAGGGCCGTAGCCGCATCATTGTGCCTGACATGAGCAACATCCGCTGGTGGCACCAACTCTTTAACCGGACTGACGAAGAGATGAACTCACACCTCAACGCCGTGGCGACCGCTGCAGCCAACAGAGCTACGGCCATGAACGAATTGCACCCAACTACGGAGGATTCTTATGCGAATAGCCAGCCTGGAACCCCGCCCCATTCCGCCGCAAGTCCCAAGCCGCCATCTCTCCCTACCAGCCAGTCGGTTATGGGAGGTGTAGAGAATACGCACACCACATTGACGCCTGATTATCAAGAGCGACAGGCTCCAGTTCTGCGTCGCAGTGTGTCAGCCGAGAACTCCAATACCTTCAGCGCAGTAAGGGATGGAATCGCGGGCTTAAACATTGGCAAAAACGTCAGTGGGATGCTCAACAATCTGGCCGGACGCAGCGCCAGCCCTGCCTCCACTTCGAGGGTTACAAGCCGCAGCGAGCAAGAGCTCAGGGAGATGACATAGGGCGTCATGTTCGAACGAATGCACGAAGCGCCTTACACCGTCGAGGTGACCAGCGCTACAATGAAACTCGACGCCGAGCTCTTCTACCAGGAGAATTGGGCTGACTCGACTTATACACTTAGCAACTGGGGCGATTCAACGGTCTGGGAATGGGGTACCAGGGCCGTCGCCAACGTCGCCACCCTTAGTAGAGATTGGTCAAACTTGACCGATGGCTTGGCCGAGGACACGCCTGATGGAGATGCTTGTGCTGACAATGTCACCCATGACGACGATGGTGTCTGCGTGAATGGAGATGCGCCAGCCGACATTGACGCCAGTTCCGACACGTTCTCGATTCATTCTCTTGGCCGTGTCTCGACGGAGGATGTCGCCGATAACAGCAACTTCATTTTGGTAGACTCGAGCACGGAGGACCTTTCTGCTGAGAATGGCGGATCTTTGGTGGACTCAAGCATGGAGGATCTGTCTGCCGAATACGGCGGATCTGTGATCTCCAGCCACTAGCCGCACAAGACTTCCTAGTTCGACATTTCGGGAGTTTGGCATGGACTTGCTGCATTTTCATCTCACGACTACGAAGGGCACGAAAGAAATGGGGTCTCTCAGCAAATGCAAGTCAAACACGTTTTCCTCGGAGGGAACGACTGATTTACGGCTTTTCATGATAGCGAGCCGGAGTTTTGTACAAGTACTACGACTTTTCTTCTTCTCTTTGACGCTTTCACCCCTTTTTTCTCGACCTTCGTCATGCTGGATACCCAGCAATTCGTTTCCCCTCGCTCTGCTTTTCGGCGTCCAAGAGGTGTGGTTGAAGACAAACTTTTTGCGTCCAAGACTGGGAAAGGGTCCAAAACGGGATATGGGGACGAAATGGGTTCGTTGATACAGCAGCAAGGCGGTTTGGAAGGGCAAGAGAAAAGTTTGCGTGGATGGAGTTCACGCGCAGAGAGACGGGAGAGAGGAAAACGGAAAATGAGAGACGAGAGATGGGAGAGAGATGGAGAGGCTTGGGGGTCCGTCATATAGATCCACTTGGATTTTCGAACTCCTGTGTACTCTCGATTCCATAATTCTAATCAGTCTGAAGCTACTCCTCGTTCCCGTGATAATGTACCATGTGCCATGGAGTGTTCGTGTGAAGAGGTCGTCGTGAGTGTACGTAGCGCAGACCCTCAGTACGCAGTAACTAGGTTGCGACAATTTCTTCTTTTTTGTTTAATCTTTTTTTTATTCTTTGATGTCAATTGCTTCATCTGCCTTGGCTCGCCTAGTGTAAAGAACAAAGTCTATATCCGACCGCCTTACGTCTAGCAAAGCCCTTTTTTCACGGTTTGTCCGTAGCCATTCGTCATACCCATATCCCATCATGCTTCATCACTACAAGAAGACCTCAAGGTTGATCTCAAGGGTGCTCACAGGGTATCTATCGCGTAGATTAGTCACTGGTGGTCTAGATTCGGGGTCAGAAAAGGGGAAGGGATGGGTTGATAATACCTCAAGTCAAACTTCTCCAACACGGTAGGGTGCAAGATGCCGAACTCGCCGATGCGCGCCTCCTTGCCACCCAGACGGAGGTAGATGGCGGCCGCGTGACCAGCGAAGAAGGTGGGCTCATCAACCTCCTCGATCCAGTAGCCGTCAGGCTTGCTGGGGTTCTCGACGACCTTGAAGTCGACGCTCTTGCCTGCCGTCAGACCCTCCTCATGGGTGAGGAAAGATGTACGGAGCATCAAGAGGACGCGGTCGAGAAGACCGTGAACAACCTCAAAGCCACTAGTCTTACCGTACCAGGCAGCAGCGAAGTGGCGCTCGTTGCGAGCCTTGCGCTCCAGAGACTCGTCCTTGAAAACGACGTCGGCTGACTCGAAGATCTTGATGGGGACGCTGTGCTTCTTGTTCTCACGGATGGTCTTGAGAAGACCAGGGACCAGAGATGTCCGCACAACCTGGTACTCGGCGGTCTTGGGGTTGGCAAGCTTGACAGCAGTCTTGCCGTCGTCCTTGCGATTCAGCCAGCCGAAGTTCTCGTCGTGGCTGCACAGAATCAGAGGCATAACCTCGCTCCAGCCAGACATGGCGGCCTCCGTCCGCACAATGTCGGCGAGCTTGTTGATCATCAGCGGCGCTCCAACGGTAGCGCTCTTGTTGGGAGAAGATCTAGGGAGATTGTTGTAGCCGTAGCAGATGGCCAGATCCTCCATAACGTCGCATTGGTGGAGCACATCGGCACGGGTGACGGGAATTGAGACGCTGAGGAGGTTGCTGTCCTTGTCGGAGGGCTTGGCGATGTAGGCCATCTTGTTAAGAAGCTGGCACATCTTCTCGGGGGGTTCATCGAGGCCAGTGCAGGCGTTGAGGTAGTCAATTTCGACATCGATCGTGCGGGGGGCGAGGGTTGGTGTCGTTCTTGATGCGCCGTTGTGCTCGGAAACGATCTTTACGGGCTCGACAGTGAAGGGCTCGGAGCAGTATTGCGAGAACATAGTGACCATCATGTCGCAGACAATATCGAGCTTGGTGGCGTCCGTCGCTGTCATCTCGATGAAGACATTCTTGGTGTTGACGGTGATCTTGGAGTGGTCGCCGTTGATGATGGGTGGTAGCGAGCAGACGACTCGGTTCTTGTCGTAGATGACAGGGTAGACGGGAGAGTCCTTGATGATGTGCAGGTACCTGCCGAGATGCTTGTCACTCTCGTAGAACTGCATCAGCTCCTCGCCGTTCATCTCCTTGGTCTGGTTCAGGGGCTTGAACTTGATATCCTTGGCCGGCAGAGCCTCGTATGTGAAGGGACCTTCTATCGTGTCAAGATCGTGGGTTCCGATAGCCACCAATGTTCTTTGTCTCGCCAAGTTCATGTGCAGCTTGTCCTGGAGGCCGATGAAGGAGTCGTAGCTCTCCTGGGTGAACTTAATATTTCTGAGAATGGCACCAGCGACGAGGGGTCGAATCTTGCTTGTGTCCTGAGCCACACTGATGACGGAGGCTTCGGGATTCTTGGGCTCTACGACCTTGTAGTTGGGTGCGGCTACCTTCTCCCTGAAGATGTTGAGCATGAGCGCGATACCCTCGAAGCACAGCATATCGTATCGGTTGGCGGGAATCTCGATCTTCAGCTGGGGCGGCTCCTGCACGCCATTGACAATCGGTCGGTCGTCATTCTCGGTGTCCTCGTCGAGCTCGATACCGAATTCGAAACAGAGGTCTTCAAACTCTTGGGTGGTGAAGCTGTGCGGGTGACGTTCAGCAAAAGGTAGTCTGGGGATGGCGGGGTCGAAATGTGTAGATCGGGGCGGTGCCAGGACGGCGCAACTCACTTTTGGCCCAGGGCCTTGTACAAATCGTACTTATTGACGGATATGGTAGGCATGGTGAGGATTGGCGAGAGTCTCCCGAGGATACAGAGGTCCGGCTATCGTCAGGGGCAGGAGAGGATTCAAGCAATGGTCAATTTCCGTCTCCAATATGGCCTTGAGTCACAGAAATTTTGGGGACACTCGGAGGTGAAGCAACTGCATGCACGCATGGAAGGTTCGCCGGGGCGGGATGAACTTGCTGCTTTAAGAGGTCGGTGGGAGTCATTTCGGCTTCATCGCACCCATTGGAGGGGCTGCGGGGTTGAGGGGCAGCAAAAGCAGCGGTCGCACTCGGCATCTCAATTTTCCAGGGTCCGATGTCAGAGGGTGGTCCGTGCCAACCGAAACCGGGACGGGCAGCAGTGCAGCAGGAGAAATGGAAGCCATAAATCACCCATATGCCTCTTCGGTGCAGGCCCAACGACAGCTGGCGGCCAGTGCACACAGCCGTGCGCACATTCCAGCTACAAGATGTTTCGCCGCTGCTGGAAGGTGGAAGGTGGAAGGGACATGCCATCGACACCTGAGCTGTTTGTTCGTGACGGCAAGGTTTGACAGGTACCTCACTGACAGCTCGTAGCTACTCAAGGCGAATACTTGCTGGTCGAGTTTTTGGCAGTGCAGTAAGCCCTGGATCTTTGTAACCACAGCCGTACCTACCCAAATACTCAGATTCAGAACAAAATACAATATGAAGTAGCTGTCCCATACCTAGCCTCCCCCTCCATGAACGTGAGGCGGTGCGTACCTAGGTAAGGTGAGGTAAGGTACCTTAGCTGCATGCTGAATGACCCCTCCTCGGCTGGTCACCCGGGGAACATCTCAGCAGGAAAAAAGGAATGAAGCCGGACTTGATAGTTTAGATGCCTTAGATTAGCTGTTTGAATAGTGCTATGGTGCTGATTGCATTGGCGACGGAGGACTCACAAGTTCCAAAGAAACGTGAGGAAGTTGGGTACGTAGAAGAGGGCACGAGGGATACGTCAGTACTGCAAATCCGCTCTTCAGCTGTTAGCAGCAAGCAGCAAGCAGGCAGCCCCTCACCACAGAGAAAGAGCACCTCCTCCTGCACCCCTGCCTTACGACATCCACCACCAAGAAGTTCCGGGTACGTACCTTCCCTCTGCTACACCTTGCCTAAGGCGGTCACAGATACAGGCCTCTCGTAGGCGCCTGGAAATGCTGTTGCCCATCTCCTAATGACTGAGGTGGCCACCACAGCTGATAATTTAGGTGCGGTAAGGTAGCCCATTTCTGGTAGGGTGGGACAGGACCAGGAGGAGCAGAAGCGAAAGTCGACCTCAGAAACAGCACGTCAAACTTCCCTTCCCATGCCTCGTGCTTCCCACTATCTATCCCAAATCAACACCACTACTGCCATACGAACCTCACCACGACAACTAGCTGTGCCTTTCGCCAACCTGACGTCGGATCGTTGGCATGGTCTGCATGCCCGCAACCTCCTGATAATATCTGCCATACCACTATCCCGGTTGCGTCGTCTCAGATTTTAGAGCCCCCCCAATCCCACAACGACCGCCGCTCGCCCTCAACCAACCCATTGCATCACCCGCACGCGATCCACTCCGATCGCTCACAACCACGACGTCGACTCTCCTGAACATCAACCGACCCTCCCATCGACAAACGCGCCTGCGCAACCTCGCTCGCCATGGCAGACGCGCCGAATACCCAGGACGAGCTCTACCCCATCGCCGTCCTCATCGACGAGCTAAAGGTATGGCGGTGACTCTGCCTATTCCAGCCCACCCCCGACGTCAGCCTTCACCCGCCAGCGCACAACATATCGCTAACCTTTTGCGATCCAGCACGACGATGTCCTCCTACGCCTCAATGCCATCCACCGCCTCTCCACCATCGCCCTCGCCCTGGGCGCCGAGCGCACGCGTGAGGAATTGATTCCCTTCCTCGACGGTATGTCTTGCGCATCCATCCCTCTGTGAGCCAATATCTTAACTTTCAATCAGAGTCCGTCGAGGACGAGGATGAGGTGCTAGTCGCTCTCAGCGGCGAGCTGGGCAACTTCATCGAGTACGTCGGAGGCGCCCAATGGGGTCATGTCCTCCTCTCCCCCCTCGAGAACCTCGCTGCCATCGAGGAGCCCGTCGTGCGGGACAAGGTAGCTATCGCCCACTGCTCCACCCGCAAGTCATGTCGCCTAATCAAAACAGGCCGTCGAGTCCCTCAACAAGATCTGCGAGGAGCTGTCCTCCCAGCAAGTCGAAGAATACTTCATCCCCTTGACCATCCGACTTTCAAAAGCAGACTGGTTCACCTCCAAGGTGTCTGGCTGCGGTCTCTACACATCGCCCTACAAGAAGGTGTCCCCGGGCATTCAAGAAGACCTCCGAAAGCAATTTGGACAGCTTGTCCACGATGAGACACCCATGGTCAGACGCCAAGCAGCCACTAACCTGGCAAAGTTCGTCAAGGAGATGCCGGCCGCTATTGTTGTTGAAGAGATGATACCCCTTTTCCAGCACCTCGCCCAGGATGACCAGGACAGCGTCCGCTTACTTACCGTCGAGATCCTCATTTCCATCGCCGAGGTCGTGCCCAAGGAGCAGCAGTCGAGTCACGGCGTTCTCCTCACTTCTCTGCGAAACCTGATCGAGGACAAGAGCTGGAGGGTTCGGTACATGATCGCGGACAGATTTGAGAAGGTTGGCAGGAATCGATACGCTCGTATGGAGAGCCACGCTAATACGCGAACAGATTTCCAAGGCTGTCGATGAGGAGGTCGTCTCAAGGGATCTGGTGCCGTCTTTTGTGAAGCTCCTCAAGGATAACGAGGCAGAAGTCCGGACCGCGATTGCTGGACAAATACCTGGATTCTGTGCTCTGGTTGACCGGACTGTCCTCCTGAATGACATCATGAGCAGCGTGGAGGATCTCGTTTCCGACACGTCCCAGCATGTCAGAGCTGCCCTCGGTACTCAGATCAGCGGCCTCGCGCCCATCTTGGGAAAGCAAGAGTAGGTTCCATAACCGCTGCAGTCTCGTCACAAGTGACTAACTTGCCACAGAACTATCGACCACCTTCTGCCCATGTTCTTGCAAATGCTGAAGGATGAATTCCCCGAAGTTCGCCTTCACATCATCTCCAAGCTTGAGCTGGTCAACCAGGGTATGTGCAACTTTCACGGATAAAAGCATCTTAGTAACTGTTCTATAGTCATCGGAATCGACTTGCTCTCCCAGTCTCTTTTGCCCGCCATTGTGCAGCTTGCCGAGGACAAGCAGTGGCGTGTGAGACTGGCCATCATCGAGTACATTCCCCTCCTTGCCAGCCAACTCGGAGTTAAGTTCTTCGATGAGAAGCTGAGCAATCTCTGCATGAGCTGGCTGGGCGATACCGTCTTCTCGATCCGTGAGGCGGCGACACACAACCTGAAGAAGCTCACCGAGGTCTTTGGAGTCGAATGGGCGAGTGAGGCGATCATCCCCAAGGTCATGGCCATGGGCAACCACCCTAACTACCTCTACCGAATGACAACCGCATTTGCCATCACCGTAAGTCATGTGTTTCGCATCTGCTGTTAGGCAAGAAATGCTAATGATTGCAGACCCTTGCTTCGGTTGTGAGCCTTGATGTCATTGCTGACAAGATCCTGCCCATGTTGGACAAGCTCGTCGACGATGAGATCCCCAACATTCGCTTCAACGTCGCCAAGACATATGGCGTTCTGATTGACGTCCTTCGCCGTTTGCCCGAAGAGGGTACGATTTACTCCCTGGAGAAGGAGGGCGGCGCCTTCACCGCGTCTCCCAGAGGCATGGAGCTGATTCAGACACGCATCATCCCTAAGCTCGAGAAGCTGCAGAAGGATGACGACGTCGACGTGCGGTACTTTGCGACAACGTCTGCGAACCAAGTGTCTGGACCTTCTTCTGGCGAGCCTATGAATACATCACCATAGATGAGAGACGTAATGAAGCAATTCCCAATCTTTTTATCAGGACCGTCCCAAGACTCTTACCTTGCATGCTTCGACCAAACGCTACACGGTGTTGGGTGCTACTCCGGTTCGCCTGTCAGGCTTTACAGAAAAAAAGAAGACTAACTAGAAAGAGAGAGGCGAAGTTTTCACTGGCGGTTGACGTGAGAAGAGACGTCTCCGGGGACACGGAAGCACCCATAGATGGGTCACAATGGAGAACGCGCGTGGTTGAGCGTAGGTGACGTTGCCTGGCATTCCCCCATTAAAGAAACACATTGTATGATACACCAGCAGCCGTCAGAAGAGACACGAGATGCAATAACGAAGAATGTTATCTAGTGCCGCCGTGACCAACGATCTTGTGTGGGGTATCTTGAAGGTCTTGTTATTCGTCTAACTCATCTTCGCATGATGCTCTAGCTACGCCTGCCTCTGGAAGCACAAGCTGCTAATGGTCTGGCCCTTGGCTCCGCCAAAGGTAAAGCTAGGGTAGTCCACCTTGCCCACAGCAACAAACTTGCCCGCATCTCCCTCGTTAGAAGGGCTCTCGAACCATTTCCTGAGCTCCCCGTCTGTCCAGTTGCAGCTCGTGATGAGGAGCAGGCCGCCAGGCTTGACGAGGCGGAGCGCGCGGCCCCTGTATCCCTCGCAGATGCGCCGGCCCTGCGCGTCCTTTTCGTCGCTGAGGCAGATTGCGTCAAAGGTACCCTTATCGAGGACGACGTCCCATCCGTCTTTTTGGGGTCCGTTGATCACGGTTTCCCAGGGTCCGTTGAGGACATCCCACTCTTCAAACTCTGGCTCTCTGGCGTCCGCCTCGTCGTCTTCACCCCCGGCGGGCGGCGCGTCCGACATGTCCTCGTCTTCCTTGGTAGCAGTAGCATCTTGCTGTCTCTGCGCCGCGATCCGGCGCGCGAGCTCGACGCTCTGCGGGGCGTAGTCGACGCCCAGGGCGCGGCCGGCCCAGCCTTCGTCGCGGAGGGCGAAGAGGAGGGAGCCGTTGCCGCAGCCGAGGTCGAGGAAGGTGGCGTCGGCTTGGCGGAGGGAGTGGTCGAAAGGGGCGGACTCTGTGAGGTCTTCGAGGTAGGTTAGGAGCTTGGACTCGGCGTCCGAGTCGTCGAACCAGACTGTGCCGCGGTCTTCTGGGTTCTGGGCATTGTTTGTGAGTTCGGTTGTGTAGAGGGTGGCCCAGCTGTTTTGCGGTTTTGCGGTTACTTTGGTGGTCTTTACAAGGGGGAGAGGGTATGGATTTTTTGGGGTAGCGCGCGCGGGAGGGGGGATTAAAGAGTGGTGAGTTTGAGTGACGAACTATTCTTTTGTTCCGAGCTTGGAGGGCTCCAGGTGTGCTGGGGTGGACGCCATTTTGGGTTGGTGTTGCGGTAAGGTGAGTTGAGGTCAGAGCCGGACTCCGAAGCGTAGTGTAGTATTTATATAAAAGGGGAGTCTTTGTGCCGGGAAAACGACAATGTTCGTCTATACTTCAACGTGACGTTTGGGTCCGAATTTGATGCCATCGCGAAAGAAGTTTGGCGGGGTGTTGTGCCGTTTTCGACCCAGAGTAGAAGGCGGTGAGGTATCTTTTCGCTGGTGGCGGGACCCCCCACTTCCTTATCCTCTACGGTATTCTGCTCGAGGTGCTGGGGATCCTTGCCCTGGTAATGGAGGGGTTAATCGGTAAAAGTTACGGTAGGGTCAAAATGTTCTGGCATCTGGCAGCTCAGCTCAACATTGGTTGGTTGGGTGGATTTGGGAGTAGTAAAACCCAAATCCAAAGACGTTGTGAGCGCACTTGCGGGGTAGAATCTGATGTGAGGGGGATATGACTGGTTTGTATTTGAGATGGATGAATAGTCAAATAGCACTGCCTATCACAGTGTATTTGCTACAGTTAGCTCTACATATCTCTTCTTTCCTGAGGATCAGATCATCCACTGCGAGGGGCGGTAATACAGCAGAGAGTAAGGTACAGTCACGCAGATAGGATATAGAGAGAGAGCATTGACGTTTCCGAATTGGTTGGTGCGGTGCAAAGAAAAGAAACATACGGAGTACAAAGTACACCAGACAAACTACTGCACCCACACGAGCCTCTCCTTCTCCTCCCTTCCTTACCACAGGCACTTTCACCGCAAGAAGCAGAATGCAAAACTGTTTCGAGGACAAAATGGCACCACGTGCGCCAAGGGGGATAAGATGGATATGTACACATGTAGAGATCAAAGGTGAGATAAAATAGTGCACTGCTGTAGGCGATGATGACTGAAGGAGATTGAGAGAGGTAGGTCTGTGTTACACGGAACCCGCGTGCCTGGTGACCCCCCCTCCGATATTGCTCGCCCGTACAGAAGAGGCATCGCCACATAGGTTGTGTTTGCTGTGATACTTTTTCGTCTCAATTCTCTTTATGTGTAGAAAGCACGACCGCGCGCTGCTGACAGAGAGGAGGGGCTTGGGGAAGGGGGGGAAGGAGAGAAAGGTGACGTTTCGTCTGGTGTCGTGAGGTTCGTTCATATACAGAGACACAGCACACATAGTCAAACCCGACGCCCCTTTTCTCCATCCACTCGTTCCCCCCTCCTCTGTGGCTATCGCCAACTCTTGGAGTCTTTTTTTCTTTTTTTTAAAAACCCCCCAGTAAAAGTCCAGGCCTCGACGCTCGCTTTAATCACGCGTACGATAATCAATAATCCAAACCCCCTCGTGGACTTCTACCATCCATCGATCAGACGCAGAACCGCAACATAAACCCAGCTGCCACACCTTTTCCACGGCCCAAGGTTGACTTGCTTCTCGTGAAAACAAGAGCAACCATGTACAACTCCCACCTCCTCCTCAGCTTCGCCCTCTTCCTTTTCGTAGCCTTCAGCGCGAGCGGCGCCGTCGCCCCGGCACACCACAACGAGCGCCGCCAAAGTCATCTCGCAGCGCGACAGACGCCAGGCCAAGAAGAGACCAGGACCAGAGGTGTAAGTCATTTTGAAAGCAATTGCGGAGCAACATAACGTTGATTGAATCTTCCCATTTCAACCTTACCTTTGGGCTGACGTTGGTTTGTGCTAGACTTGTACACAGATGAGCAACAAATGCAACTTGACGGGACGAGATGCCCAAGTCTGCCCGGCGGACTACAATAGAGTCAGTAACACCCTCCTTGAAAATCACGGATGTGGCAGTATCTTCAGTTGCAAGAGCTGACATCAACCCGCAGTGCCCCTTCGACGGCGCATCGTGTGTCCTAATCGAGCCAAAGGGGGATTCGAGCCGCAAACCCGAGGTGCGTTGCGGCTATCTTGGCAGTACGAGGTCGTGAATCAGGAACGGAATGGTTGTGAGAAATGGCAAGAAAGCAAGCAACTTGTGAAGGTACCCTGGCGACTATCTAGGCTCTCTGTTTTGAATAGAGAGCAGGCATCCAAGTTTTCCTCCTGGTATGAATGTGAATCTTCAGTCATGAGTTCCGCCCCTTTCCATCCGCATTGTTGATGGATGACTCCTGTCCCCTTTCTTCCGGCTGAGGTCCTTCAACCCATATGGACCTCCTTCCACGCTCTTCACGCAGCAAATGCGACTGGAAATCCTGCCTCTCTACGTGGACTGCTGCAAAGTCACCGGAGCATATCTTCTGAACCATGGCTCATCCGAGTTACTTTCAAAGTGCCCAAACAGTCGCCTTGACAAGAACCTGGCGACCCCGAACTTCCACTACTGGGAAGCCCGCGAGTCGCACCGTGCTGTTGTCCTTGGGAGGAAGAGCTGAAGGAAGGGCGGTATCAGTACTTGTGCCAACGATTGACGACGCAGTGCTGCCCTTGCGGCCGGCCTGCGGTCCACCGCTGAGTATATTTGTGAACATACCGCTCTTGGTCTTGTCCGCCCGCTGGTTCTTGCCACTCTTGTCCTTGTCGCCTTCTTCAGCCTCTGCTTCCCCCTCGGCTTTCTGAATCTCCAGAGGTGGAAGCGGCGTCTTCTCGACTTCCATGATGTTGAGTTGAATCGGGTCTCCCGGTAAGGGATAGTTGATGGCAACATCTCTGCTCTCTAGCGGCAGGTTGGCTGCGATACCTACTGCCAACTCGACAATCATGGATGCGCTGCCGTCAACTCCAAGTGGCGCAGGGGTTGTCATGTATTGGAAAAGTGTCGCCGTGAGTTTCGTTGTACACATCTGGGTGAAGTTCGCCCTGCTGTCTGCACTCTCTGGGGAGTTCAGAACTCTCTGCAGACCCTCCAAGGTGGCCATTCGCCAGCTCACGACCTTATTTGTCAAGGCATCGAATTCTTCCTGGCTGCTCATCGTGTACGAGAAACGGCGGATGTTGAGCTCGATCTCCTTCAGCTGCCGGCTGAGGTCCATGTCGAGGCCGGGGTGGAAGCACTTCTGGAAGATCTCTTCTACAATCCACCTCGTGATGACAGCACGACCAACGGCTGTCATCTCCTGCTTGCCGGTCTTGAGCGCATCAATGCTGACGAACATGTCCAACCACTGCGGTACTGTACGCCAGTCCTTTCTAATATTGAACGAAAGGTTGTTGATAGCACCATTCAGACGATTAAATCTTGTTATGTACTCGCTGTCGTCGAGGGCAGTCCGTGACTGTGACATTCGCTGGTTGGCAACTGCATTTTGAAGGACCTCAATTTGAGAGTTGAGGTTGTCGATCTGTGTCTTGCCGTCAAAGTACAACCGCTTAACATTCTTATACTTAGTTACTAGGACTTGTCAGTACACTTCTAGCATAGCACTCATGTACTGCTTACGAAGCTCCTTGAATTTGTCGGGATCTGTGCCATCGCGATCGGGGTTGGAGGGCTGTGGGCTGTTCCGGCCTTGCTCTCCGGTGGCGCCTTCGAATTGGCGAGAGTCTGCAGCACCGCCAGGCCGGAAGGCAGCGTTGGCGCTGCCAGTGGTAGGAGGCATGATCTGACTCTGTCTATAACCTGGAGGAGGGCCTGCAGATGCGTCGACCTGACTGCGCAATGCCTTCTCTGTCTCTTGGGATCGTCTACTCGGGGGAGGGCCGCCAGAGGGAGGGGTCATGTTCTGCTGGTGCGGCTGCTGCTGGGTTTGAGGTCCTCCTTGCTGTGCAGGGGGGAGTGTGGGAGGCAGCGGACTGTCTGTGGTTTGTACAGCGTACCTCACTGCGGGGGAGGTTTGGTTGGAATGTACGTTTGCCGACAGAGCGTCTGAATCAGTGACGGGTGATTCATGCGACAGCTGGGAAATAGTCTCGGGATTCTGATGCGAACCGGCACCCAAGTGACTAGTGTAGATCGTGGGTGGTCCAGCTTGGTACTGACCAGGCTGCTGGTTGGAGTATTGTTGCTGGTACTGCTGCTGTGAGGGGTCGTAAGCAGGCTGCTGACCGTGTTGGTGCTGTTCCTGCAAGGTCGGGATCTGCTGTGGCTGGCGATCTCCGTAGTCGGCTTCTTCGTAGGGGGTATTGTCGAAGTCGGTCGGGACGTAGCGAATGGAATTGCGATTGGAATCGGGGTTCTGTAGACGAGGGTCTCTGTTAGGGTCTTGTGCAAAGTGGTGATCCTCGGTCTCGCCGACGCCCTGTAAGGGGGAGGGTTGTTGATGAGGTGCCGAAAGTGGCCAGTCGGCAGGTTGCTGGTCCAAGGACTGCTGGGACGGCTGCTGGGACAAAGTAGTTCTTGCAGGTGGTGGGTTGCTCACTCTTTTCGACGGTCGGCGAGCAAGACCACCGGTGTTATCGTAGGAACTTGGCGGGGTAGGTTGGGGGGGCGGGGTGTTGTGATGATCGCGGCCTGTTCCGCCCAAAATGTTCCTGAGCAGCTTTCGTGCGGATCGCTTTTCGGGGACGGGAGCGGGTTGCTGTTGCGGAAGAGGCGACGTTGCTTGAGGAGCAGACGAGGTGCTGTTGACGGAAGTTCTGAGGTTGTCAACGGAGCTAGATGCAGCGCCGGGTTTGGCGTTGTTGGAGTAGGGGGCCACGCCGGGCGGGTAGCGCTGTGACTGGGAGCGAGAGACGGAGTCGGTGTAATCCTGCTGACTCCTCTGGCGCAAGTCAGCTATGGGTGGATTGTGGTGCTGCAACAGGAGGGAGTTGCGCGAGGTCGAGGCAGGAGGATGGTAATCGTGGGGCTGCTGCAGTGGAGATGGCCCTTGCTGCCCTTGTTGCTGTAGCTGGTGTTGTTGTTGAAGGAGTTGTTGCTGCTGCTGCTGCTGCTGTTGGAGCTGATGTTGTTGATGAGCAGCCAGCTGGTTTGGGTGGATGTCAAAGGATTCGCTGGAGCTGAAGGCGGTCGACGAGGCTGAATGGGGGGTAATTTGATTGAGACTATTAGCGCCGGCGGCGTTGTTGGTCGTGGTTGTGCCAGTGCCTGCGCTCGAAGCAGGAGCGAGGGAGGAGTGAGAGTGAGATGAGGAGGAAGGAGCACCGGCGGCACCAGCAGGGCCGGAAGGCGGCGCAGGACCAGAAGGACCAGGCGTGGGATGTGATATCGCTGAACCTGAACCTGAGCCTGAACCCGATCCAGCAGCAACCTCTCCGCCCGAATCAACAAGTGCTTGCTGCGAGCGGTTGTGGTGCCTTCCAATGCGACCGAAGGCCGGCATTATAACACTGTGATGTCGTTGTGCGCAGCCGCCGCAGTCCAACCTGGCTTCTTTTTTTGGTTTATTGGTAGGTCTCTCTTTTTTTTTTGTCCCTTGTTGCTTGTTTGGGACGCTTGCCCTCCACTGAACACTGCGGGTAAAAGGGAGCAAGCAGATCGATCGTCCTATGCCAAAACGGCACAGCCTGTGGGTTGACTGACTGACTGGCCTGACTGAAAATGAGAGAAAGCAGAGACAGACAGATACACAAGACCGGATGGTGGACCGAACGCGCAGCTTTGCTTGCTTGCTTCCGGGAATACGCAGCAACGTAGCGGGACAGGCTTCGTTCGCTTCAGCTCAGCTTGGCTCAGTCAAATGTCGGCTCGAATCTTGTCTGTCCGTCGATGTGCAAGGTCGAGATGCAGTGGCAGAAGCAATGACAGCTAGCAACCAGCGGCAAGCAAGAAAGGGAAGTAAGAGGATGGCAAGACGAGAGATTGATCAGCCCGTCCTCCTGGTCCCTGTTCCTATTTTTTGCGCGCCTGCGCCTGCGCCTGCGGTTCTGCGTCTGCGAGACCCTGTCTGTCCACTTCTCACCCAAGTTCAATCTAACCTACGTGTGCAGGTGCCCGCCAAAGGAAGCACCACCACCAGAGCAACAGGCAGAAGAACAGATGGATTGGTTCGGATTGGCTACTTAACCTGCAGAAGCGGATGCCGCGCTGGGTGACTGGGTCTCCCGTCTAGGTCTGGGTTCCTTGGAGGGGCTTCCTTGGGGCTGTGCACAAGTCAACCCAGGTCGCCGTACGGATACTCCTCGCGAGCTGGAAGGAGAGCTGGATTCGCTGATGCGCTTGATGCTAGGGTGCTGCCGATGGCTGCTTTGATGGAGGCTATCTGTCTGGTGTGCAACGCTATCCCATTCTTGACCAGCAATCGCAGGCCAAAGACGAATAGCTGCAGAAGAGGGTTGGAGGGATTCGCTGTCTCCTCCGTCGTGTCTTTCTGCCGGGTCTCTCCTCCGGCTGCCTCTGTTACCTACTGGCCGGGGTTACCTCTCTTCAGACGAACAGCGGTTAAGGCTCGACACTCGTGGGGGACGATGAGCGACACGCTACAGCTGCTGCGGGGGAGGGATCTGGGGTCGTTTGGTGAAACACAGGCTGGTTTCGATCCGCGTCGTCAGGGGTCGTCGTTCGAGGTCTTGTCATCGGCAACCCAGAGATAAAGCCTCGAAAGCCAAGCGCTGGGATGGCAAAGACAAACGATGAGCGGTAGAACAACGAATCGACAACGGGCGAGAGTTGCGGGTTGCTCAATGGTCAGTTGTGGATGTCAACGGTAAATTCGATTCAACCCGATGAAATTGGGCGGAATGTGGAAGAGGGGGCGTAATCAGACTGAGCAGAGGCGAATGGTGTCGTGTTAGGATGCCACGCCAGGATAGGGCTGATCAATTGCCTTTTCGCCGGTCGACCTTCTTCTCCCCGCTGGGAAGGGCTACGGACACGAGATAATGCCTCACGAAACGAGCTTATCGGATGGGGGACTTCAACATTCGTAGGAAGCCTCGAGAGAAACGGTCAAAGAAACGACACAAGATCCTACGTCTTCCTCGTTCCGGCTCTGAGCTTACTTACATGCAGTATTTCTGTCCGGAGCTCGCGGCAAGCAAGCCAAGTTCAAGGCTAGCCAATGCTTGCCATCTGTCAGCACCAGCGATGTATCTGAACATTAATGGGATGATGGCACTGGCTCGGGCATTCTCAACACCAGATCTTTTTCGAAAATTCAACTCAAGACTGGACGGACGTAATAGACTCAAAGATTGCTGGGCGCCAACTTTACCCAAGCCTTCATCCAAATTCTAACCACGAGCTCATTCATCTCCCATCAGCAACGACGACCCTACTTCGTACACTGTTCAGCAGCAAGATCCTCGTTAGTCTTCAGTCACCTTCTTGGCCACTCGGTAGTGCGGGAGAGCTGCTGCCACCCTGCACGAAGCAGGCCAAACCCAGCCCAGACTAGCCGGCCCTTGGCCTGCATCCCCGTTGTCAAAAATCACCGACCACGCAACAAGACTGCGGACCTGCGGCTGACACCCAGCCTCGAACAGCACGCGTAGACGGGGAAAGCGGACCACCCATTATCCGTATGTTGCCCGAGCTGAGCGGTGCAATGCAGTGCAGAGGGGAAGGGGCAGAGAGGGTTGCCAAATCCTAGGCTTTGCACCCAGGCATTGGGCTACGACGCATTCCCAACAGCATTGAGCACTCACTCACGTGTACCCTGCATGCATATCAAAAAGCGCACGTCTCCTGCGGCCGTTCTCCATCTCAAAACAAGTCAGGAGGTAATGCGAACCCTCGTCGATATCTTGGTATTTGGGACAGATTCAACTTGCTTTGGCGTACGATTTTGGAAAGCTGGGAAATGACGACATTTCACAGCAAACAACAGAGTTTGAGATGGGCATCCAGAAATACTCTTCCTGGAAGCCATGTAATAATCAACGTGAGTACCACCTACCTTATCCCCGCCGAACAGGCGCAGCTCGGACAGCTCAGCCCTAACGGAACCTTGTTCGTGGGCATAACTTCCCAGGTGCGGCGTGCCAAGCTGGTCTCTCTTCGTGTGCTCCCCTCTGCACTTTAACTGCAAATGAGCAGTGGGTAGCTCTCTCACCTTATTCTCGGCGAAGGCTTGCCCGTGTGGTCTCCTCCCCCACCTCACGATGCTGTGTCCCGCTTCAATATGGGACAGCTTTACGCCCATGGGCTCCATATCGCAGAAGTGGTATCATTATCATATCAACAAGCATATCTGCAGCATGAAAAGGCCATGGTACATATAATGATTAATTGGGCTTGGCATTCCTTAAGCTGTGTTTGCAAGAAACTAAGCTCCAGTCTTTCGGTCGTCTCAAGATGCTTATCAGTTGTTCTAGTCTCCGGCTCGTTTTATGCATCATCGGCGATGGGATGTTTCCTCTAGACGCGCAGAGCTATTTTCAGGGTATAACCAGGAAATACTGTGGCCATGATATCGTACTTCTTTGCTGCAACTAACAGAACTAACCTCATAGCTAGATGCTATCTTTACAGCCGAGCAAATGAGCTCCGGCAAACAGACAGGTTTCGGGTCTAAGAGCTTAGGTGGAGCCGCATCCAGAGCAAGTTGAAGCTACTAGTCAACCTACTGGGAGGAGAGACGACAGGGCTAACAGTAACCTCAGTATCCGTAAGGTTCTTCACATTAATGAAGTACGAAGTACGAATACTCCGTACGAAGTACTCCGTACAGCTCACGGCAAATTACAAACACGTGTGCTTTTTGCAGTGAAGCTACCGGGGGGTGAGTCATGATGCGTCATTTGGATTAAATCGTGAAAAATGACATTCTGCTGTAGATGAAATAGAGTCCACAAAGTTACTTTGTAGCTCTGGAGCAACGGACCAAGACCCGTGTCTTCGGATTTCATATTCCTGAGTGGGAGTCAAACGAGGATATTACTATGCCGCCACGCAGAAAACAGCACATCTTCACATCGTCGTCTTCATCCATATCACTGAATGCAGTGCCCTTTGTACCATCATATTGGGCAGTTGTTCAGGGACTCACACAGCTGGGAGGAAGTATGCCGACGGCCGGCCAAGCGATCCAATGTCGGCAGGGGTCTCGTTCAAAAATGGGGTGTGGGGGTGAGAGGGGAGACTCTTTGCTTCAAGCTCCTCTGCAAAAAAGTTTGTTTGGGTGTGGTTGTGGTCTATTAATAGCCCCCGTCGTACTGAGAGAAAAAGACAAGAAGGAAAAAGGGGGGTCCCCAACCCTGGAGAGGGCAAATCCGACTTGTCCATTCGTGCCATTCTGGAGTCCTGGACTCCTAGAGGGCAGCCTTCTCTTGGCGGAGGGAGCCGAATCTCTCTCTTCCTCTCTTTCTCTCTCCGCAACTGGATTTATCCGAATCAGGGATGGCTCGGACTCTTTCCACCTAAGACAAACGAAAGGGGGCCAAGCAGGAGGAGGGGAGGGGTTCCACCAGGTTCACCACTCCATGTTCTACGCCTGACTGCTGGGACCGCAGATCTTGTCGCCATCCACAATGACACGACACCGGAATGCCAACTGACCTTTTATGCTAATGATCCCTGGGGAGCCAGCAGATCAAGTAATGATTTGGCTGCTAGTAATCATTCTCTGCACGGATACGTATGGTTCCAGCTTTCCAGTTAGTGAGGAAAGTGCCTTTGGATGGCATTGAGACACGGTGATCTCCATGCCGGATGTTTCTCGGTGTAAAGCTTTGCTCTCTGCGTGAGTCGTGAGCAAAGCCATGGTATCCTTAGACCTATTCGTCAACAAGTTCTTGTGTTTCAACGGCATTCTTTGGAGTGCCGAAGGTACCTTGTCTTCTTCTCATGTGCATCATGCAAGGCTGATGTGAAGGTATGCAAGTAATCTTCATCATGGCTGAGTCCAATAGATCCGGGATCTCGGCCGAAGCGTTGGTTTTCTGCAGGAAAACCATGTTCTAGAATCAAAGGACTGCCATGGGCAATACGAAACATTCGTCCGAAGCCTTGCTTGCTTGCATACCAATCATGTGTAGTTCACGCCATGGTCCAATGGACGTTTTCGAATGAAAGATAACCGCTTCTCGCGATCCCCTCGACGCAAGGCGTTCCAGGACAACATGTGAAAGTCGACATTTCCAAAAGTTTAGGGGTTAATTCGGCGAATGGCCAAGATGAAGTCAACCCAGCACTATCTGTACTGATACCTCCAATATGTATAATCTAGAGCACAGAGCGTCACCATGGCGCTGAGGGATCCTCCCCGGAACGCTTGCGGTCCCGTCCCGTCTGAGTCCCCGTGGTTCGCGGCCGCGGTTTACTCAGCGGCCCGGCAGATACTATCAGTCAGCGGGGCCTGCCATCCGTAGCTTGAGACTCGACCCTGTCAAAGACGTGGTGAGATGCTGAGTCGTGGACGACTCGGGCCATGTCGGCCTTGGTTCTGAATCGCTTTGATATGTTTTAGGAGATGAGTCTTGCGTCCCGTGTCTTCTAGCATCGTAGCGAAACGTCTATTAAAGTCGAGGTTGCTGATGATTGTTGTAGCTAGTCAGAGCCTGGAGATACGGATGATCTGGTTGGTATTGAGGACTTGTGGTGAGCCAGAGGAGAGCATCGCTTTTGAGTTGGTCCTATTATGTGTCTGTGGGAAAATATTAGTCTTTGGGATGAGTCTAAAAAATAGTATCAACACTGCCAGTTATAGACCACTACAATCGTGACGATGACTCTACAGGGCTATGATGGATTTCGTAGCAAGATATCGAGACGGTTTGGAAGAGCATACCGGGATCCAAACTATGTTATGGAACTTAACATCTTGGACAAGGGCCGCGGTGACCTAGATTTTATCGCTCTCTCAGGTTTTCGGTACAAATTTGAAGCGATCCCAGGCTGTGAGAGGCACTTCCCGGGTCGCTTTCTTTAATTTGATACTAGGCAGACTTCCTCTAAGCAGTCACTGCAGCGATATAGCCCTACTGGTCTGGCATAATAGGCTAGCTTAAGGAGTTATATCAGACTGATGATTAACTCACTAGGCTTAAGGATGGGATTGACTGTTTGAGTAAGAAGATACAATCAGGGGGTTATGGGACAACAGACTGAGGATTTGTGGAAACGAAAAGGAAGATAAGAGATGCCTCATCCTTTCCATGACCATGAAATCTCTGAGACTGTTTCATTCTACTCAGCTTGCTTCCTAGCCTCACCTTCCGCCATTATAGACACGTCCGCGATGCCCCTCCTCTGCCGCCGCCTCATCCATCCTCCACAAGCGCCGCGCGCCCGGCCTCGGTATCTTGGGCAGCCTTGACCGCTTGAGTCTTGTTACGCTGAAGATCGTCATAGACATCTCGGGCATGGCTCCTAGCCACCTGTGTGTCGTATTGGCACTATCGTGTCGCCCTGCGCCTCAGACAAGGCTCCTAATCAACTCTATGTTGGTCGTATTATCACTATCGTGCTGCTCTGCACCCTGATTTGTCTTCACACGATATATCAGTAAGGAGTTTATATGCATAGAAGACGACCGATGGTATAAGAATATAAATTTGACTTGCCTGTAATAATTACCACACGCGTGGCTGTCTGCGATCCCAAACGACCAGCCGTTCTCCTATATTTGCAGAAGCAGGGCCAGCGAATTGGAAGAATGACACAGGAGATTGATCTACTAGAAGGCACTGGGATATAGTCATTCTCTTCACCGTTTTATTCTTGGAGGACTTCCCGCCTCCTACGCATGTAAGAGCAAGCCGTATCTAGTGAGCCTGTGATTTGGCTTGTTCACTAGGATGCCTAGCTGCTGCCTATCCTAAAGGATCTCAATCTCCATACATCGCTCCTTATGCCATGTAGATTATGACGGTGTACAAGTACTCAAGTTGTTGGTTTGCAAGAGGCCTCTACTGAATCTGGCGGAGAAACAGCTTTGCCACCAGTTCAAAACCAAAAGCATCATCGCATGGCCAATGATACGAGTAGGTAGTTTGTAGTGTAGATAGGGGCCTCGGTAAGGCAGAGTTCTTAGCTTCGACAGCCAAGTACGCACCAACTCATTTGAGCCGTCCATCACGTGCGGCTTTATCACGAGGTCTTCAACTGTACCAGGGGAAATACAGGCACTGGATGAGATTACCTTCCTTTCAACGCAGATAACATTAAGTCCTCATCTAATGTAGATACCGGCAAACTCCAAGGCGTCATGCCCGCCTCGTTGCCTGAGAAGTCTGTTTAACCTTTGCCAAACTTCTGCTTCAAGACATCCAACACCTGCAACTTCGTCTGTCGTTTGCCTGTCACGGGTGGAGCCGTGGAAGAGATTAGCCTGTACCCAGATTCCACCGTTCAACCTCAGTCCTCGTGGCAACAGGCCCCGTTGGGTTTTTCGAAATCAATCCTGGTCACATCGTGGGCAGGCAACACGAAGCTTAGGTACCCAGACTGTTTCCCTGAGCAGTTACATGAACAGGTAACACGAATATTCTGCACCAATGCTGTGATCACTACATAGCATTGCGAATCGTGTAGTTGAAATAGCTTCGTGAAGAGCGGTGTGAATGCTCCTAAACTGTTATTCTTAGCTTTGAATGTCAGAGTAGCATGCTGTCAGACACGATGTCCTGTATTTGACCGCGATGCGCGAGGCAACCAGTCAAATACCGAGTCAACGTTAGCTGTGCTGCCTCTAACGGCTTCACCTCGGAGATCGACAATGTGCACGCCATAGGTGGTGCCAGAACCAGCCTCGAATATCCATTGGATATTTGGGAAAGCTTCTCACCGCTCGATCGCTGCTTCTCGTACCCGAAGAGGAGCCATCAAGCGACCTCTGACGGTAGCGTTCGAAGACTACGAGCGGTATCACGTCAAAGATGCGTTGGCCACGATGGCGGCCAGTATCCGGCTTGCTGCTCTCGGCAGGACCGCTCTGTAGCAGGCGTTACTCGATTTCTCTGCAAAGAAATGGATGGCCGGATTTGGCTGGGACGGTCGCTCATTCCGGCTCAAGGGCGCAGCATCGTCAGCTGGATGGCTGCAGTTGATCAGGCTACTAGCTTGCATTTCCAGGAGACTGGATATGCTTCTTGTTGGAGTGCCGATGTTCCGTGAAGTGTTAGAAGTGGGACGAGGGGAAAGAGTGCGTATCAAGCAAACAAATGTCTGCGGCATCTCTTCCGCTGTCCAGACGAAGTTGCACGGGGAAGGTAGAGAGGCAATTTGCCGTTCCCGGTAGCACGATGAAAATCATCTGTGATCTGCCGTTGCATATCTGTGATTTGATACGTCGATATACCTTGGCCGAAGACGCATGATATTCTCTGGAAGATGTACGATCAGAACCGGCTCGGCTTGGTACACATCTTCGAATATTTTCCTAGTGAAGGAAAGACAATCGTGTCCGCGGGCCGAGCGGACACGGCCGTCAGTTGTGACAACTGACAAGGCCATCAAACTCCTGAACGGTACTACATGATCATGGACATTCTTGTAACCCTCTTGTGTGTTCAACTTGAAGGCTTCTCTTCCTGTGCCTTCTGCCGCCTTGCTTTGACCACACTGAAGATCTGGCTAGTGATGGGCCATGTTTGGTTTTTTATGGCAAATGCTGTCACGAGTGACTTCATATGGACTACTTGATTTCTGTGAACCGTCGGCAGCTCGTCTTACTTGCTGGAGTCGTTTTACGGGGGGAAACTGTATGACTGTGGCTCAAGATGAACAGCGATTAGGATGTGTTCAGGCACATACCATGGATTCTGTGTCTTCCTCATTGATCATTTTCTGGTGATACCTCCAGCGTTATCTGACCACGGTTGATATCTCGTATAATCTACAATCGCTGTGGTGTATGACCGCGTACAACCATGGATGCTCGCACCGGGCCGCGTGGGCATGCCGTCGGTTTCTTGCATCGTGATCCGTCTTTGATGGCAACTCTGCCAAGAGCGGTCTAGGCATATGATATACCACCGCCGTAACGGTCAACAAGGGCGCAACGGGCTATCTTCCCGAGATTTTATAAAGCTCCCCCAAGGATTCATGTCAGTTCTATCCCTGAACATTGAGAGACTCACATTCGAAAACACAACATCGCAAAGCTCCTAAGATATTTCTCAGCAAACAAAGTACCCATCCTCGGAGCCTCTTTGAACGCTCATCATGGGATTCCTCACATTGTTTCCTCTGTTGTCCTTACTTTCTCTCGTCACAGCATTGCCAGTACTAGAGACGCAGGAAGCTGCCAAGTTCCGGTACCCGTGGAAAGACTTCACACTCAGCAACCTCGAGTCCGTCTGCCGTAAACAGAACGGAGACGAGCGGTACACTTGCACTATCAAATGTGAGTAGTCCTCAAGCCCGGTTGATCACCAGAACCACGCCGCGCGATGCGTGGCTTGGCTCGGTTCCACGCAATCCTCAAGACTAACTTCCGGGGCGGCCGCTCCCCTTGCCTAGTCGACGTTTACGACTTCAACACGGAAGACGTCGTGGAAGTCAGCGGAGCACATTGCGGCACGGCCTGGCAATGGGACGGCGTCACCCCAAACCAGGGCCCGGATAACAACTACCCCAGCAACGGCGTCCTCTGCTGGAGCGCCGGTTCAGACGCCTTCCAGTTCAGGGTGGCAAGGTTTCGTTCCGCCTCGAACTTTGAACTCTACATCAACCACTTTTACAGGGACACGCGGTGAGTTCTTTTACCCGACCGAACCTTGCCTTCGTACTTGCAAGTCATTATAGAGTTTTGTTCTCCATTCGTTCGGCTGACGAGTCGAATTACCGATACCTTGTAGATACTTCAAGCCACCGTACGACGGGAGAAAGGCTCTGGTGAATATTATCATCCCAGATGCCCATCCCCTTCCACCAATGGCGCCGTATGTGCCTCCTGTGAATCAATTTGAATTCATAGCGACGGCAACGATCTCGAGGCGCACAGACGGGTTGTCATAGCGGAGTGCTGGTACTGATGGTGTTGTGTCAGTCTCCTGTAGGTTTTTTAGAGAGTCATACTGGTTCGTCGTAGGGGCGCTCGGTCGGAAGAACTTTCCGTCGTGTTTTAGTACCGCCTCATGTTGCGGAAGTTGAGATGGTTTATTCGACCCCTGACCGGAATGTTTGTGGGATAATGTCTAGTTTGGCGAAGAGGAACTTGGAAAGAAGAGTCCCATCAAAGTATACACGGAGACCGCGCTAGTCGCTATTAATTGTGAAGTCCCAAAGGTGAAATGTGTGCTCATTGTGCATTCTCTTGCTCGTTAGTCGTTGATGAAAGGTGTCGTGGAACAGGGAGAATGGTTAAACGAGTATAGCTCGGTATAGCTCGGACTTGTGAGTTACATTTGCCGCAAGGCCACCCTCGGGCTTTAGAGTCAACTACTAGTATATTGCCAAATAAGGGCCGAAGAAAAAGGCATTTAAGCTCACCGAGAATGAGTAAAGGTTTTGCCGAGTTGGTCACGATAATTGTGTTTGGTATTTGCGGGTGGAGCCATGATCAATTGATGTGTTCTCGAACGAGACTTTACGCGCGTCTGACATATAACTTGATCGACAGAACTAGAGAGCGGCAAAATTGCTTGTCTCCGACGATTTGCGGGGGTGTTTCTCGGTAGCCGGTAACGACTATCAAGCTTTTTGGATTCGCCAAGAGATGCAACCTCATGTCTTGTTCTCTCTTGGCTTGTTTTGAACATCACACTGGCGATCGGTTCATCCTCCATCCCCGCAGAGTACAGGGAAAGCTGCCTTCCTTCCCCATGTATCAGAACAGCGGAAAGGAAAGCGAAAGAATCGGCGATCATGATGTAGGGCGGATGATCGACAAATCATATTCTCAAAGACCATTGGAGCATTACACCCTGCTCTACACCAACGCTGTTAACCAATAACAAGCTTAGGCCCAGGAGTGTTTAGACCACGGGGTTCTGGGATGGCAAACCACGAAAGACATAGCGTACGACGACCGAGTGGGTATTTGTGTATTGTTCGTCGAAAGAAGGTTAATCGTTCCTGCATTACAGTCCTCCGTGGACCATGACTTAGGTATTAGTCCTCCCGTCGGCAAGTTGCGAAGACGGGTAAGGGGCAGGGTTCGTGTGTTGAAACGTGCAGATTTGCAATTGTTTTGGAAACTTGTAACCTTAAGTCAGATCAAAACGCGAGCAGAAATGTTGGGACGAAGAAGGCCTCCGCCGCGAGAATCCTACGACAAGTTCTGTCACAACTGTCGCACCTGTCCCAGTTGGAGCATTGAGTTCTTCAAGGGGAGATCCAGTTCCCGACGGCAAGGGGGAACCTTTCGATGCCCGGCCGAGACGTGTACCCTGCCGAGATGGGCACATCCGTATGGTAGGACCTGAATCTCTCTCTGTTGACTCGTGATCATTTCCGTCCCAATCGGCTCTTGTTGCGTTTCCTCAGACGTTATACAAACTGGTCCCGTAATCCGCATGTGCTTCTGATCTCCCCTTCTATCCATAGCTGGGCTATCTGGTTTCTTTCTCCCCCCGCCGCGCTCTCTCACGTTCGGATCTCTGCGAGACACGAACGAACGGCGCCCGATAATATCACCAACCCATCCTCGTGCCCTTTACAGCAAAGAGAGAAAGAAGAGCACCCAGAATGGCGCCTCTCAAAGCCCTTCTGGCCCTCGCGGCCGCCTTCACCGGCATCGAAGCCCGCGTCATGTCCAGGGCAGCCGCGCTCGCCAACGGCGTCCAGATGACGAACATGGCCGCCGACGACCAGCAGATCAACCTCCAGATCGGCATCAAGCTGCAGAACATTGACAAGCTGGAGCCCATGCTGAGGGACGTCTCCGACCCAGACAGCCCCAACTACGGCAAGTACCTGACGGCAGCTCAGGTCAACGACATGTTCAAGCCGGCCGAGGCCTCGGTCAAGGCCATCCAGACCTGGCTCGCCAACGAGAACGTCACCGACGTATCGTACACGAACAACGGCCGCTTCGTCAACTTTGCGACCGACGTTGGCACTGCGAACAAGATGCTCGGCGCCACTTTCGCGTACTATGACGTCCAGGGCACCATGAAGCTGCGGACGACCGAGTACTCCCTCCCGAACGCGATGACGGAGCACATTGAGCTGGTGACGCCCACGACGTACTTTGGCAACATGAAGTCCGACCCGGCCTTCACAAACGCCCAGCTGCCGCAGATGCCCGCACCGCTCTCTCGCAGACAGGGCACCGGGCCCAGCGCGACAGCCAACTGCTCTAAGGTCTTTACGCCGGCCTGCTTCGAGCTGGCATACAACTACGGCGCCTACCAGGCCGACCCGGCGGCAGGCAGCCGTGTCGGTTTCGCCAGCTTCCTCAACCAATCCGCCCGCCAGGATGACCTCACGGCCTTCCTGGGCAGGTTCCAGCTGCCACCTCAAAAATTCACCAGTGTCCTCGTGAACGGCGGACAGGATCACCAGGACCCCAAGGGCGCCATCGGCGAGGCCAACCTCGACGCTCAGGTCATGGCCGCCGCCGTCAAGACCCTCCCGATCACGCAGTACCTCACAGGCGGCAAGCCGCCCCTGGTGCCCAACCTCCGCACGCCGACGGAGGCAGACAACCAGAACGAGCCGTTCCTCGACTTTTACCAGTTCATGATGACGCAGGAGAACGACAAGATCCCGCAGGTGCTCTCCGTCTCGTACGGCGACGACGAGCAGACCGTCCCCGTCGAGTACGCCACGCGCGTGTGCAACCTCATCGGCATGATGGGCCTGCGCGGCGTCAGCGTCCTCGAGTCCAGCGGCGACACGGGTGTCGGCGCGCCGTGCCGAGCCAACGACGGCAGCAACACACCGCAGTTCACACCGCAGTTCCCCGCGACATGCCCGTATATCACCGCCGTCGGCGGCACCCAGGCATTCGGGCCCGAGACCACGTGGGTGGCGTCCGGCAGCGGCTTCAGCAACTACTTCAAGCAGGCGTGGTACCAGGAGACGATGGTGGCTCAATACCTCCAGACCGGCATCCCTGCCGACGTGAAGGCGTACTACCAGCCCTTTGCCAACTTCACCGGCCGCGGGTTCCCTGATATCGCAGCTCACTCCGCCAGCCCCCCGTTCGCCATCGTCAACGCCAACAAGCTTGTTGGAACCGGTGGCACCTCAGCTTCCGCCCCGTTGATGGCCGGTCTCGTCGGACTTCTCAACGACGCCAGGATCCGCGCCGGACAGCCGACCATGGGGTTCATGAACCCGTGGCTGTACAAGAGAGGATTCAAGGGCCTCACCGACGTCACGACCGGCGTCGCCCAGGGTTGCGGCGGTACGGACTTGCAGTCGGGCAAGCCGTTGCAAGGGTCTGGTGTCATTCCCTTTGCGACATGGAACGGCACTCAGGGTTGGGATCCCGTGACGGGACTCGGCCTTCCCAACTTTGAGGAGATGAAGAAGATTGCTCTTACTAAATAGAATCGTTTTGCCTCCTCTCGAGCCGAAATGATTCGCACTTTGGAGTTCATTTCAGAGGCTGGCTAGCCTAATCGTAAATACACTTGAATTACTGTTACCATCTCATTATCCTGCCAGAAGTCTTTTTTGACATGCTGAGCTCTGTGGCAGAAGCACGATGATCAAGTATAATCTGCCAAGCTGATGCCGATTAGAAGGAATCAGCCACGAGCGAATCACAACTATACCAAGGGCACTTGCAAACCTCTTGTGATCGTGCTCGTGTGGCATCCCATAGCGCTTGCGATAGCATCTCGACTAATGGTAGCTTTGCCCGAACTGTCCCTAGGCAACTTTGCCAAACCATTGCGGTGCCGTTTCTGACAGCCACTTGGCCAGCGCAGAAGAGACCAAGAATAGGCAGAGTGAGAGACCAGACGTTAAAGAATCAGAAATCTGATTCGCCAGGGTCCGATGAAAAGGAAGCGTTTGCTCAAGATAGGGCTGGGAAGCTGGGGATGAGAGACAAGAGGACAGACAGAGTGAAACAAGACTTTGTTGCTCGACTTCCCCAAAAGGAACCTAGTTCCAAGGGTCCTGCGATGGGATCCCGAGGCCGTGGGAATGGCTTTGCACGCATATCATGAGCCGGCTATTCTCGTCGCGTAGCTTGCCTGACAGATTCGATGTCCCGAATTTGACTATAGATTGTTTTCGAGTTTCGATAGCGTACTCTCGGCGGGTGGCAAGGTCCAAGGTCCGAGCCCCGCGCCAGGCTCGCGGATGGCTGACAGCTGAAGTCTTGGCGCCAAAATAGAGGCTTTTCAGGGGGAAATTCGATTCTCTCGAAGGGAATCACTCTCTAGAAACTTTTGTGCAAAAATTCTTTCAGTACGGCTGTCTTTCAGCTGGCCTTTCCGGATAGAGGGGTGTTGCCGTCTTTACTTTTGCAAAGCGCAGTGATCCGCGCTGTCCAAGACGTGGAGCGCTTTGTTGATCCGATGCCCACGCGTCGTTACGACGGACGATTCAGCCAGCTGTCAAAGTCCCTTCTCGAGAGTCGACGCCTTGGTCAGATCCAAGATTGCTTTTCACCATTTTTGTCATGTCTTTCGTTGGTTGGAAGGGTTCAGTAAAATCCCCGGCAAATGCAGGCCGAGGCGGGAAAGAAGCTGCTAAAGTGGCCAGAGTCTTATCGTTTGACAAAGTCGATGCGATATCAACAATCCAGACCGACTGATCACAGGAAGCGGGACCAGGCTGCGAGAGGAGCGCGAATCCGACTCATGTGGGCGGCCGCATTATCAATGTGATGAACTCGTCCTTGCCTGCAGCAGCCAGCAAGAACTTTGCTTCTATCCGCCTGTCTATGGCAAGGCTAGTTGATATCTCTCCCGAGATGAAGACATTTCCGTGCAATTATGTTGCGTATGCTAAAATGGATTCTCTCGAGAAGGGCAATGTACCAGCAGCCTTTGGCGCAAAAGAAAAAAGAAAAAAGGAGAAACTAGTGAATAAGGGTCTGCCACTTTTCGAAGGTTCTGGCGGTGTTTTCGTTGTCGGTCCCAACGCTGCTAGACGCCGCGAGCCGCCTGGTCTCGACCTTTTGACGGAGTCCGACGTGGAACCAGCTAAGGTCTGGAAGGACGAAGGCTGCTCTGGCCCCTGGAAAATTCAGGGCTGCAACCCTTGCAATCTTTCACGATGTCCTGAACAACTGTACGGCAACCCAAATCTGCCTGAAAACTATGAGTTCGTGAGGTTGGCAAGATGGGGCGGTGCAAGGATTCGATTGGGCGGGTCTGGGGCGGAGATATCGTGAACCGGGAAAATTGCATGCGGGATAGCAATAGTCGAAGACGGGATCTGCGCAGGCTCAGGGGTTGGCTAGATAGGCAGTACAAACACGCCGAAAGCTGAAGTTGACGCAGAAGGCCTGGTAATTAGGCTCGCTACGCGAAGAGAGTGCAATTGCCACCTCCATCGTCAATTCGACAGAGATACTGAGCAGAAAGCTGAAGCCAACAGTTGTTGAGTGGTCTTTGCTCATGAGTTGAGACAGTCAGACAGAGACTGCCTATTCGTACAATCGCTGGGCCAAGAGTCTTGTCGTTCATTGTCAAGCAACCCACAGTGGACACTGACAGCAAGACCATTCTGGGGCAGTGTCGATCTAGAAAAGAGCCCAGAGACTTGGCTCATTTGGGGTAGAAGGCCGACACTTACGTTTCTTGTTTCCTTTCAGCAAGTTCAGCGTCATGGAGACTTTCTTGTGTGCTTGTCAAAGTCGCTCGCGTCTTTGTTGGGATTCGCCGCACCCATTGTTCGACTTGTTCGGACTGCTCAGGCCTCTAGCGCAGAATATGGCCGGGATGGCGAACGATTGCGTACATACTCCGTAGACCGAAGTCGAAGATGATACCCAAGTGGATTCGAAGCAGCTGAGGTCATGGGAAAGATCGAAAAAACGCCACGGTCGGGATGAATGGGAATCGGCGCGACCAGAGGTTGGGAACTTCAGACCAATATTCTCCATTGTGCAGCATTGCAGCACAAACGTAGCTGATAGTCGAGGTTTGGACGTATCACAGTCGAGCCTGGTGCCTAGAAAAGCAAGATAGTCGTATGCAGCCACATGGTTGGTATCTGCAGCGTTGCAATGGGTGTTGCAGGCGAAAGATTCTGGATGTTTGATTGTCGTGACCCGAGGCGGAAAGGACCAGTAACACTGCTTACACGGCCGCTTCCCGAAGAGCCCGATAGGCGGGCGGGTGGCCATGGTACATGAATAAGCCACTGGAACTGCATAGGCAATGAATCACGTCATCCAGTAGAACATCTTTTAAGGGAATGAGTACGCAACTAAACAGCACAACGAGCTATACGCAGAATGACATCTTCGTTTCTGCAAGGCACAGGCGGGAGGGAAGGTGTCGGTGGAAGGATGCCGATGCCGCCGAAGCAACCAAGACACACCAAAGACACCACCTAATCTAACCATATGCGGAAACGACATCTGGAATTTGCCGCCACCCGTGACTGCGCTGCCTTGCAATCTGCATCGCCATCAACACCTTCGGCGTGCCAATGTGCCAATGTGCCTAGCTTTCCCGTCCCCCTCCACCATCTTTCACTCGGTTTCCTTCGTCTGCCTCTGGCCCTCTGCCGGATTCCTTCCGCCACCACTGTACGACCAACACATCTATCTACGACGTACATAGGATGGGCCTGGTCTACACACAAACACTATTTGTACGCCATACCACCCCTGGAAATCGGCAGGACCAGGCAATGTCACAGGTTCAGCAAGCCACTCTTGCCCACCTAATCTCTCCCCATCTCATCTCAATCATCCCATATTGACCATTCCGCCCGAACCTCGCCACTACTTGGGATGACGGTTGTTTCCCGTCTTACGCCCAAATTCCCCCTCAAGTCATTCTGCAAGTTACCGTCATGCATGGCTCTCGGACGAGACAACGACTGTGAGCATACCATTCCCGAAACATTGTTGCATGCCTTCGTGGAAAATACCGTATTGTTCCAAAAAGCAAGCAACAACGGGAAGCCAACTCCCTTTGGGTTCACGAGGCAAAAATCCACCTCCACCCCGCCAGAGGTGTGCTTCAGGTTGGCCCCCGGGGCCCCCATACGTGATTTTTCACCACCGCTCACGACCTCTACCGTGGCTAGTGCCAATCACAAAACCTTGAACGCCCACCAACTTCAGATGTACCCATAGACACCCATAAGACTGTTGTACGGATACTTGGTCGAAAAGACCAACTTCTCGTTCTAAAGCCGAAACACACAAACCCTCTGTGAGGACTCGGTCTGAAGATCCCTGTTATTATACGAGCGTCCCCCCACCCGCGACGCAGAGACACCGGGAAGCCTAGAGAGTAGAGACACACTCGGCCCGGACAGCGTTTTGTCTCTCCCAATGTGGATATTTTCGCACTTCCTGGGCTGCTGGCCCAAGTGGTTGACGAATAAGGTTACCAAGACCTCGGAAGAGGTCCTGCCAGCTTGCCGTGACCAGGGGGGGGGTCTGGGTAGAAAGTGGCTAGACGCCCAGAATCAGTCGCCCTGCAGCTTGCGGTATGCCAATCTTAGCGCCAACACCCAAGCTGGCTAGCGTAAGCTAAGCAGACGAGCGGAGGTTTTCAATGGTCCAAGACCTCTCGGGGGCTTGCTTTGCGGCAAGGCTAGGCTTGGTCAGGAAAGGACGAGAAAAAGGCCTTTTCCTCTCTCGGCTGTTGATATCAACTAGTCGTCTTGCGCTTCTTTGCTTACACGACTTCCTTGGAAGCACAATCAGAGCCTCAGGAGACGGCCAATTTAGACCACGCTAAGTCAGGACGGCTCTGGTCGTTCCTGAGCTAGACTGCCCATCATCCGCCGTTCTTCTGTTTCTAACCTTTTGGTTTGCTAGTATGCTGTTGATCACCAACAGCGCTGAAATTTTCTCTGGCCGGCTTCTACTACCATGTCTCCGGCGTGGGCGAGTGCCCTGATCAACATAGTCGTTGCCAGTATCATACCCCAGATAGATTCTTTGGCCTGACGAGAACTCTTTCGCGATCTTCCCGTGTCGTCCCGCTGGCCCAGTGGCCCGTAATCAGCTCGCTTATTTCAGATCGGTATCATCATCATGATACGGAGTACTCGACCACGTCGACTAAGGCGACGCCGATGAGCTAGCATGCCTTTGCCTTCACAGGGGTGGTTATGGCTGTTTCTCAGTCTAACGGCTTAGCCATGCAACGTTTGGGGAGGCATCGCTCATGCGATAAGGCCTCGACGCTCCTTTGTCGCCTCCATCCACGCTACCCCCTCACGATGGGGGAAAGCTTCTCTCCTTCTTCGTACCTGACTACCGGCTTTCCACCCAACGCACGGGTGGCGCCAGTTTTCTAAGCACCAGAGTCAAGAATCATGCCGCTTGTCACCAGTCCCATCTCAGCTAGGAGTCCGTCTTGAACGGACGACTTAGGCTTGTGGAACCCAGGTTTGCGTGCGTGGTCGACCGGCGAGTGCTGGCGAGGCCAACCGTTGTTTGTCCCCCCCTCCTCGATACGATCCTTGACTAACGCCTTTCATTGCCGCATTGGAGGCGTCCATGGCCGCCCATATCGGGTTTTTTTTTTTTTGGCGTACTCAGCTAGACCAGACAATATTGCTCTCAGCTCCCGGTGCTCCCGTCTATGCAGCTTGGCTAGACCTTTGTCCCCAGGATAGGTGCCTTCCGCGCTTGCAGAGTCTCTACTGTGGTCCCGTCTCACATATCTTAAACCGATTTCCCATCCCCCTGAAATACTAGTTACCCTGAACAACAATCACGCTTTTCGCTTACACTCACTCATCCTGTTCTTTCTTCACCTCAAGGTAGGAAGTGGTTTGAGCAGTCTGTGGTTCGTTCGTTTCACAGTCTCCACAAGATGAAGGCTTTCAAGACCTACTTCGCGCCCGACCAGCCGTCGGGTCAACCCGCGACCGAAACGTCGAAGCCGAATACACTGCAACCGCTTGCACCGCAGCTGAAGCCGCAGGCGGCCCAGAGACCAGCTCCTTACCGGACACAAAGCGCCAGAACATCCGCTCGACAGTCGACAGTGAGCTTGGCGCTCACTGCTGGTATGAGGGACAAGCATGCCAGCAGCATCATCGATCTCAGGGCAGACGTCACTGTACACAGTATCTATCAGGACCAGCTCAGAAAGATGTATGCTTCGGCATGGAACTTGGGGGAGGGTGTTGTTCTCAAGAAGGGCCGTAACGATTATGTCTGCGCTCCTCCTCAGCTATCTACTGTACCAAATGGGTTCTTCGATATGGCGACCCAGCTCAACGTCAGCGTAAGTACTCGAAGAGTGTCAGAATAATAGCCAATTCTGACCACCTGCTTAGTGTGCCATGACGGTCAACACACCTTTCATTCAGTCCATCATTCACGGAATCCTGAAACGCGGCGAACTCTTGAGCTCCATCCCTCTTGCCGGAGGTTTGCAGCTTCAGGTCCTCCAGAGGATGACCGATCTGCCCAGGTGTCAGAAGCATCACTTTGCAGCCTTCATTCTCGACCCTCCTGTCCTCACCGTCTGGGATGACGATGCCAACAAACTTCAAGCTCGCGCAGAGAGCCTGGAGCACATGATCATCTCATACATCTGGCGTAACGAGGGAGGCGAGGGCGAGGAGAGTGACGAAAAGAACGAGAAGCAGCCCGGCATTAACGTCGAGGAACTCTCGCCTGCTGCGCTTGAAGAGGCACTTAAGGCTGAGGTAAGGCCAGTCCGATTGACCAGTTGCATAATGGTTTCGATGGGACTTTGCTTGTCTGTGGTATGTCTGGGTCTCGGTTACCGGAACCTGGCCCTACAGTCCACTGTTGACGGCAGCTACATACGTTGGGCGCTCGTGGCGGTTACTCCAATCACGCTTTTCATCAGTCTTGTGAGTATTGTGAAGCTCAAGTGTCTTGTTGCCACCAACTAACGTACCACAAGTTCTTCTTCTTGTCTATTGCCGGAAATATCTTCCAGATTTTCGGTCCCATCTCGTCGGTTCACGCAAACTCCAAGAACTACTCTGGTAAGGCACCGCGCCGCCTTGGCCCTCATCGAGGTGAACTTCCCCATGTTACTATCCAAATGCCTGTCTACAAGGAGGGTCTGAACGCTGTCATCAAGCCCACGGTTCTGTCTCTCAAGACTGCCATCTCCACCTATGAGATGCAGGGAGGTTCCGCTAGCATCTTTGTCAACGACGACGGCATGCAGCTCATCAGTGAGGATGAAGCCTCGGCACGCAGGGAATTCTACGAGGAGCACAACATGGGATGGGTTGCTCGCCCTGGCCACAACCCCAAGCCTGCGGACCCCAGCGTGCAGCCTTTCATCCGCAGAGGCAGATTCAAGAAGGCCTCCAACATGAACTACGCCCTGATGACTAGTAACAAGGTTGAGGAGAAGCTCAAGCACATCAACCGCGGAAGCAGGTGGAGTCAGGACAGCGAGGATCAAGCCTACGAGCAAGCTCTTGCCGAGGTTCTCGACGAGTCTGAGGGCCGAACCTGGGCTGAGGGCAACATCCGCATGGGTGACTACATTCTTCTTATCGACTCTGATACCCGTGTTCCGCGTGACTGCTTTTTGGATGCCGTCAGCGAGATGGAGGCCTCCCCCGAGGTTGCCATCATCCAGTACACTTCCGGTGTCATGCGTGTCTCCGACTCATTCTTCGAGAAGGCGTAAGTACGATCGAGCCGTCATTCCAGACACACCAGCTAACTCCTTCCACAGTGTCACATGGTTCACGCAGATGATTTACACCATCATCACCTTCGCCGTCGCCAACGGCGATATCTCCCCCTTCGTCGGCCACAACGCTATCCTCCGCTGGTCTGCTCTCCAAGATGCTGCTTCCTACATGGAGGATGGCTACGAGAAGTTCTGGTCCGAGTCTCACGTCTCCGAGGATTTCGATATGGCCTTGCGTCTTCAGACTTCGGGTTACACTATCCGTTATGGCGCTTACACCGGCGATGGATTCCAAGAGGGTGTCTCGCTCACAGTCTACGACGAGTTGGCCCGCTGGGAGAAGTACGCCTACGGATGTAACGAGCTGCTGTTCCACCCCTTCCGTTTCTGGATCACTCGTGGCCCCTTCACGCCCCTCTTCAGACGCTTCATCTGCTCCAATATTGCCTTCTACAGGAAGATTACGATTTTGTCCTACATCGGCACCTACTATGCCATCGGAGCATCTTGGATTCTTACTCTTATGAACTACTTCCTAACGGGATGGTTTTGGGGCTACTACGACAAGTACTACCTTGATTCGTTCGCTATCTTCTTGTCCATCATGGTAGTTTTCCCGCTCACTGGCAACATCGCCTTGGCTGTGCTCAGGTACAGACTGGGCCAGAAGTCCCTCCTCGGAGCCCGTAAGTTTTCCTCTCATCTTCTGGACAGACGCCAGACAGCTAACCTTTAAAACGTAGTCTGGGACAACTTCAAGTGGATGCCCATCTTCACCATCTTCCTCGGCGGAATCTCGCTCCATGTCTCCAAGGCGTTGCTTTGCCATTTCTTCGAGATCGATATCCAGTGGGGCGCCACCTCCAAGGAAGTCGAGAATTGCAACTTCATGGAGGAAATTCCCAAGATCATTAAGAGCTTCGCGGGCACATTTGTCTTCACAGCACTTGGGATCGCCCTCATCGTCTGTGGATACTACGTCTTCCCCCAACAGTGGCAGATTCGCTGGCTATCGACAATCTTCCCTGTGGGGATGTCCATCGCTTCGCACTTTTGCCTCCCGGTGCTCCTCAATCCGGCTTTGATGAAGTTCACCTTCTAAACCAGCACACCTTACGCTACCATTTAATGAAGATACCATTTTCTAGATATGGGATCTATATACGGAGTTTAATTTTGGCAGACGGGTTCCTCCATGGAGGTATAGACTGTTGACAGCGTTTTTGATGGGTCTTTTACTCCCATTTTTCACTCTATCTGGTGTTGA
>JFFI01000576.1:0-11649 GCA_001563125.1 Colletotrichum salicis
CCCCTCCACTTGCCCCGACTCGTTGGACCCCTCCACGTTCCCGCCACGAGCTGTTGTCCATCTCGCATCGTGCCCGCACGGCGTCTTCCAGTCCCAATCCGAATAAGACAGCCGGCGGCGGCGACAGGCACGGAAGACAACGGACATGCGACAACTGCTTGGCTGGAACCAGCGACGGCAAGCCGCAAATGGGGACTCTGTTGTCTGCACACGCCTCGCAAGCAAAATTTTTTAATTTGAAGCACCTCAGGAAGCAAGAGCAAGAGGCAACAGTGCTGCCGCCCCTCACCTTCCCCTTCCCCCGTCCACCACCACCACCCCCGTTCCGCTCCTACCTTGCCTCTTCCATTTGCTGTGTGTGTATCCGAAAGGTACTCCGTAGTCCGTACCTTACCTGACCTTTCCATCCAAGTCAAGGTAGGTAGGTACGAAGTACTGCGTATGCTCATGCTCAACCCACCCCGCCTGCCTACCTTCCTTACCTTGCCTTACGGCAACCGTTTCTGTCCAGTCAACTCGCCTTCCACTCCCACTCCCACACTCATACACACCAAACCTTACCTGCCTTGCCTTGGGGCCCTTTTTTGCACTGCCTCAACGCCCTTTCCCTCCATCCATTCAGAAATTTCCCGCTAACCAGCATTTCCTTTCTCTCCCCTCAAGGTGGCCTTTCGACCTCTTCTCCTTCTCACCCCCTCCTTCCTTTTTTCGATCCATCAAAGCCCAGTCTCAATCCTGACGTCTGTCATCACAACCGCTCCTACAACCACCAACACAAACACCGCCCACCTAATTCCAACTACCAGGTCCGTATCTCGCTTCCCTCAATCCCTCGCTCTCTTTTTCAAAAGACATCGCAACAAATCAATACACCTCAGCCTCTTCCAACGGTCGACATCGCCTGTTTTTTGTTTTCTCTCTTGTGGCGACGCCTGCAAACTTCTTTGTTTGACACAGCCCACAACCCCATTTTCCTTCCATCTCGCACTGCCATCCTCCGGCCTGGAAATTGTACGTTTGCTTTGTCGCCCATGTCGGGCCACTTTGCGCGCTATCGTCAAGTGACAAAGGCCGTCACTGGACACTGCCTCGTCTCTTTGCTGCATAGGGGGATGCGAATCGTCCAGAGTTGGCTCGCATGCTCAACCGAGAAAGTGCCAAAAAGAGCGCTTTCGTCCCTTGACTTTCTTCCCTCGGCATCAAGAACCCCGCTTGGCGCCACTCAGAAACCAACTTGCATTTATGCATTGCAGCCTCCCTTGAACCTTTCCTTAAAACAGACCCTAACGCGCAAGACAAACAGATAATTCAGCAATCTCTTTGCAAGGAACAAGACACATTACTCTACCATCATCATGTCTAAGCTCTTCATTGGGTAAGTCCCTCCTCTGCGCCGGCGCATTCCCCATGTCCATGTTGCCAGACAAACTTTTGCTGACAAGACTTCCAACAGCGGCCTTGCATGGCACACTGAGGAAGGCACCCTCAGACAGAAGTTTGAGGAGTTCGGTGCCGTCGAGGAAGCTGTAAGTACTGATCGTCCGGTCCGAAGAAACTTTCTTGAGAATGGCGTCGCCATAGACCATGGAGAGACACTTTGTCCCAACATTCCAGTAAAACCAAAAGAGAGAGTGTGTGTGTATATGTGTGAGAGAGAGAGAGATCTGACCGCTATTTTTCCCTGCTTGAAGGTCGTTGTGAAGGACCGCGACACTGGCCGCAGCCGTGGGTTCGGCTTCGTTCGCTACACTCAGGATGGTGACGCTCAGAAGGCCATTGCTGCCATGAACAACGTCGAGTACGCTGCCTTTGCGAAATTGCTTTCCATTGCTTGCTTGTCCCGGCGCAATGATCGTGGGAATCCCTCAGCCGACTAACAAATCAACTTGCTAGGTTTGATGGACGCACTATTCGCGTTGACAAGGCTTCCGACAACGGTCCCCGCGGTGGCGGTGGTGGTGGCTACCGCGGCGGCTTCGGCGGCGGTGGTGGACGTGGCGGCTACGGCGCCCCCCCTGTGCCTTATGGAGGCGCTCCCGGCGGATACGGCGTTCCCAACATGGGCTACCAGCAGCAGCAGCAGCCTGCCTACGGCCGCGGCTACCCCCCTCAGCAGCCCTACGGCGGTGCCCCTCCCCAGGGTGAGCCGACAATGCTGTCTCTGTCATCAGTCCAGCTTGCTAACACCTCATAGATGGCTACGCACCCCAGGCTCCCTACGGATACGCCGACCCGTCTCAGCAGCCCCAGGGCGGCCGAGGCTATTAGTGCTCGCTAGATTTCGGAGATTCGTTGCCCGCTACTTGTCGGTATTCGCAACTCGGGAACATGCGGCCAAGACATGTTGCCGACGCTCAACTGCTCCGAGTCTGACAGACGTTCGTGTGCGCGCCCGTTGGTTCGATCGAGCTTTGGTGATATTCTTCGCTGCAACACAATACCCGGTTCTTCTGTTGCACTGGATCTCTGGAAAATAAAACCCCAACCCGCGGTCAAAAAGGGTTGGTAACGGCCTAGTCTTCTCAAATGGAATGATTTTCTGCTTCTGTCTTTGATCTTCATCTTTGTTGCCCCAAAATGGTTGCTACCAATTGTTTTGGTTTCTTCCGCATGCGATGATGGTTCCTATTCCGGTGATCCTTGTGGAGTGTGGGGGTGGGCGATAGGTATTGGTTGGTATCTGGAGATGATGCAAAGTGTTCTCGGAATCGTCGTGGAAGCCAACGGATTTGTGGTCTAACGCTACTTTTCTGCCTGATTTGTCTCTATGTGTTGAATGTTTTGAAACAGAATGTTGGTTATTGACATGTCTCCAAGGCGTTGTTGCACCACGGGCAAAGGGGGAAAGTTATAAAAAAAAAGGGGTTGTGTGGGCAGTGGTCTTGATTTCAAAAAAGAAAAAGAAGAGGCGAAAGAATGTGCAGAAAACTCTTCAGTCTGTCTTTTCAGTCTCCTCCTGTTCCTTGACACTGGTTCCTTGCTTGAAGGTACCGCCGACAGCTGACAACGGTGGTTTCGTAGCATCGTGCGATGTTTCCTCGGCGGCGATGATGGCCCGTACTCGGTTGGAGAGGTCGGTGATGTGAACGTCGCCGCTCTCCGGGCTCAGTCCGTCAAGAGCTTCCTCGAGGCCAAGGAGATAGTCGATGTTCAGCCCACTCGGGCCGCGGCTCTTGCGGATGTGGGCGGCGAGGGCTTGAGGGTCCTGCGGGCCGACAAACTGGTCATTGTCCGGAGTGCCAATGTACACAAGTGTGCGGATTGGCTCGGAACCGTCAGCTGGGTAGAATGGGGCGTAGTGGATCGTGTAGCCATTGATCTCGCGGATGTCAAGGTAGTCCTTGACCTCGGCGACCTTGTCTGCTTTGATACGGTAGGCGACACCCCAGACGCGTTCAGGTGCTGAGTCGTGGTGGTCGGCTAGCTGCTCCCAGAACGAACGCTCAATGAGCGTGACGACACGACCGGGAGCCTCGGGTGTGCCTCTGTGGTCTTGACTGGTGAAGGGGTCAGAACATCTCGAGGTGAGAGCAGATGGTAGTAGCTATCAAGCCTTTGAGGCTTAGATGGTTACCTTGCCTGAGTGAGGTGTTAGTGAGACTAGTGGAGACGAGGCAAAGGCAGGACACGAAGTGAAAATAAGCATTGGTGGCAACGGCCACTAGGGACGCAAGGTGGCCTCGTGTCCCGCGGGGCTGGATGAGACGGCACGCCCGGGGGAGGGAAGGGAGAGACGAACCTGCCAGAAGCGACGGACGTATCCCGTCACCCAACCAGGGATTCTTCTATCTGTGGGGGTGGACGACACAGATCAGCCGGCGGCTCGGATGGCGGCAAGGGGCAGAAGGAGGAGGATGGAAGGAGAGAAGGGGGGAGGGGGGGTATGGTGTGGTGTGGACGAGGTGAGGCTAACCGAAGTGCGGCGGAGGCTTCCATATCAGACTCCTGGAGGACGGGGTTTGTAACGTTAGCACCGACGTGTGTGAGGCTTGTCTACGGCAGGGATGCATGCGCCATGCGGGAGGGCGGGAGGAGCTGGAGAACAGGAGCAGCCCAGCCCAGGAGGGAGAGAGAGCGGCAGGGATCGAGGGTGATCTCGAAGGGTCAAAAACGTACCCATAACCATACAGCCAGAACTCGCCGCTGCCGTTGGTGGAGAGGTCGGTGTCGGTCATGCCGGCTATCGTAGATTTCTAGTCTGTCTGAGGCGATGTGCCACGCGAGGGAGGCGAAGAGACGGGATATGATAAATGACAGCCCAGTTGTTGCCGTCCACTGTGGGTTCGAGACGAATACCTAGAGAAGTGTGTTGCGACTGGTGTTCACGATGATGCCAAAGCCTGAAGGAATTCCGCGCAAATCAGTCCCACTCAGGTGTAACTCGCTTCGGGCCCTGCACACGAAACACAACAGAGAGGCAGCTCGGCGATCCAGCTTGGATCGATCTCTCAGGGCACTTGCCCAGCTGCGAGAGGGCCGAAGGTTGTGAAAGCCGTCGGTGGCACCCCAAAGCGGCAAACCGCAAGGGCCGAGGCGGGAGTTGGGTGAGGGGGCCGCATGAAGCCGCGCGTACACATCTTGGAGGCGGGTAGAGGGACAGACGGACAGACGGACAGAACAGGACGGAACAACAGACAAGACAGACAAGACTTGAGGGGTAATGGAGATAGGTGGAAGAGGGAGAAGAGGAGCAGGAGGAGCAAGAGAAGCGGGAGGAGGAAGAGGAAGAGGAAGTGTTCTAGAAGGGGAGGGGACTGGAGAGTCTAAAACGGGCCAGGCGGAAAAGTTAAAGTGGCGTGCCAATGTAGGGTAGAGTGAATCGGGCGTGGTCTTGAAGAGAAGGAGATCACGGTAGTGAGGGTACATACAAGTTTGGATGGATGGGAAGGCGGGGAATGGAGAGAGAGATGGACGTTTATGGTGTTCCAAGTGTTCGAGAAAGAACGGGCAGGTCGAGTTGATGGCCGCGAATCTGCAAAAAAGCTGGAAAGCATACGCAATCCCGCTTGCCGGCGTCCCGTGCTGGAGGCTCGGCGTTCTGGGGAGGGGCGTTGGTACCGGGGTTATGGTGGGGCAGGCAGGGCAGACTTGGAAGGGGAAGGGGGGGTGTTAGGGTGGTACAGGCTGACTGTGGACGAGAGGACTTGCTTATATGCAAGGCACAATTAAGTCGAGCAAGACATTGGTGAGTGAGGTGATTACTGGGTGAGGCTGACCATGGGTAAGAAGGGACAGCTGCCAACTGGCCAGATCGTCTTAGGTGTTGGCGAGTGAACGTGCCATGGTGAAATAAGCTTAAATGGGGATACACCTTAACGACCAGCTCATCTCAGATGGATGCCATGCTGCCCGGCCCGGTGATGTCGAGGACTTTCCCGTCACCTCAAGTGTGTGAGTGTGTGTATGTGTGTGTGGTGTGTGGGAGCCCGGGGTTTTAAGAAAGAAGTGTCATTACTGTTAGTTGCAACCTACGTGTATACGTACCCCTCTAACGCCTGGTCCAACGTTCATTCCTGAATCCTGTCAAAACTTACTCCATACGGCAAGTATCCATACGGAGTATCCCGTACTTTACTGCGTACCTCAGGCTGAATCTCGAGGCAGCACTTGTCTGATGATCGGGCTTGATTAACCCTTAGGGATGGTCGGCGTGGTCGGTCAGCGATCGCAACGATTGGGGAGGGAAAGAAAAAAAAGACGGAGGCTCCAGGCTAGAATTTAAAGTGTGCAAGACCCCTTTCTATGGCTCCCGTCGCGATCTGTATCTGGATCGTATCACGTACCCGGTCCCGAGACGAAGAAAAGACCCCTTGGGGCCATTTAGTGGATACAGGGACCAATGGTGCACCACCTACTCCGTACGCATGTCATCACCCACATACCTAAGCACAGAGGTAAGCTAAGTCGAACTAGCAACAACAACGGTATTGAAGATACGAATTATCCGTACGCTAAGCGCGTATGTCACCGAGCTGTCCCGCGCTAGAGCCTCGTGGGTGATTCTTTCTGACGGGATTTGCGCGGACTTGCCCGTATCTATTCCTGTAAAACGTTCACTGCCTGTTCCAGGTGTCTCTGATTGCAATGGGTATTCTTCCCGTCCTGTCTGCCTTTTTTCAATCAATAGCTCGCATCCCCCCCCTAGCCCCCGGCGCGGCGTTGGCTTAAATCCACCCGGCAGCGGACCCAGGAAGAGCGGCGAGCGTGGCGGGGTCACGAAACCGAGCTGGGCACTGACTTGACAGACAAGGACTGACTCTGATGAGTCCATGACACTGACGACTGATTGATGAATGGCAGAATGCTGGGAGAAGTCGAGAGATGACCAAAGAAGAATGAACAATACGTACCTGCAGAAATATGGAACCTGGATCGGAAAGAGACACCTACGGATAGTCAGTGGAGGCTACAGACTCACAGAGTAAGATAGTGAGGTGCATCCGTTCCTTCCCCGGTGCCTGGTACGGATACAGATTAGTTAGAAGGAAGGAGCAAAGAACAGGCATCAGAATCCAACAGCAAGCAAAGAATCAATTGGAGCTTGTTCTGTTTTTAGCCCGTATCCCCAGAAAGCAATTTCGCACACATCCACTCAAGAGGCTGACTTTGCAAACCATCGCCTGTTCATCCCGTCTCCCGCACTCCCGCTGGCCTCTGGTGTCTTTTTTTATCCATTCGCAATCTCTCAAGCGCACCGCGTCGCCGCGAAGCCGTAAACCGCCACAACGCTTGCGCACTGCACCCAATTCTTCCCAATTTGTTTCGTGACGTGACCCAGGCGCCGACTCATACACACACCGAGGCTTCGGCTTCTTCCAATACCTCATCAACAATACACGTACATTCCCTGCACATCACCGCTCGTGCCATCCCGCGCACCCCCCAAGAAAGAAGCTGTCCTGTCCTGTGTTCCGTTTGCCGAGAGCTCCCACCTCTTAGCTGTCTGTTCGGTCTTGTTTGACAAGGCCAGATAACCATCCCCCCCCTCCTCGTCATCTCCACGATCTGTCAGTTATTGCCTGTCTACCTATCTTCCTTCCCCTCCACCCTGACTGAAGAACAGAGGAAGAAAGAAAGCCTTGCCTTAGATACCACCACGACGACCACCACCATAAATCAACCTACGATCGCAACTACTACCTCAGACATCAGCAACCACCCATACTCAGCCCAAGCCTCACTGCACATTCGGCGTGCGGCTGAAACCAATCTCTGCATTCTTTTCACTGAGCTCAAGGCCCGATTGGCACTTTATTCTCCTCCACCGCAGCCTAACCCACCGGCCACCCAGCCCTACCTCTTGACTAGCGTGCCGACTGCCGCCTGACGTTCAGTCGCGGTTCCGCTCCCCTGCTTTGCTTCCAGGTTCCATTCTCTCTTGGCTTTTACATACAGCTACTGCGGCTCCCCTCTGCTCTCTGCCCACAGTAATCCCCCCCACCTCACCAGCTTCATATACCCCAGGAGCCTCAATCCAGTGTCGCCTCCAAAGACCCTTTTCTTTCTTCTCTTGAACTTTTGCTTGCTTCAAATCGCACCAATTTTCGCAATGGCGTATAACAGACCCTACAACCCCGACGAACTTCCAAGGTACGTTGCGCAACACACCATCCACCTAGCCTATTGTCCATGGCCTACATATCCAATCTCCTTCTTGACCCCGCCATGCTAACCCCCTCCTAGGTTCGCGGAACCCGAACAGGTACGTTTGCGCCCTCGGCCTCCGGTCACCTGACGACATTTCTACTCCATTCATCCCATCGGCACCCGTCACCCCTGGATCGCGCACCTTGCAGATAAACTGACATTCTCATCGTAGAAGGGCGGCGCTCCGGCACCTTCCCAGCAGCAGCCTCAGCAGTTCTCTCAGCCTCGCTACGAAAATAAGCTTCCCCCCGTTCCTCGCGACGACTACCACCGCCCCAACGACCACCGCCGACCCAGCCCCAACATGTACGGCGTCAGCTCTCCTCCCCCGACGGGCAACCCCCGCCCGAACGCTCAGCCCCGGCCACCCCCCAACTCTCGGCCGCCTCCCTCTCCCGCTCCTGATATGAGCGCTGACGGCGCAGACCCGACACTGCTGCCCCTATTCAGAGCGGTCGATAAGGATGGTGAGTGCTGCTGTCGACACCCTTTCACGACAACCGCCAACTAACGACTGTGTACAGGCACTGGTCAGCTTTCCGAGCGTGAGCTGTCAACCGCCCTCGTCAATGGTGACTGGACTGCTTTCGACCCCCAGACAGTTCGCATGATGATCCGCATGTTCGATTCCGATCGCAGTGGAACTATTGGGTTCGCCGAATTTTGCGGCCTCTGGTCCTTCCTTGCGTCGTGGCGCACTCTGTTTGACCGATTCGACGCCGACCGGTCTGGAAACATTTCCCTCGGCGAATTCACCAATGCTCTGGTCGCTTTCCGCTACCGTCTCAGCCCTGGTTTCGTCGAGCTTCTCTTCCGTACGTACGACAAGCGTGGAGAAGGTGTCATGTCCTTCGACCTCTTCGTTCAGGCTTGCATTTCCTTGAAGCGCATGACGGACGTATTCAAGAAGTACGATGACGACAGAGACGGCTACATTACCCTCAGCTTTGAGGACTTTTTGACGGAGATTCTCAAGCAGCTCAAGTAGGTCTGCCAGAAGGGAGTGTAGGTGTGGATTGCGAGACCCAAGGAGTTTGAGCCCGGAGTGGCTGGTTTGAATCCAATTCTGGCCCACATCACGAGGCTAGCTTTTCCACACGGTCAGCAGGCGAGGTTGGACTGGAAGGGAGATGTGTCTCCATGGTTTTAACAAGAGAAAAGAAGAAGACGCATTGTTCAGGTGGGAACATTAGATACCCCGGGTGAATGGGTGCATGTAATGGAGAGGTCTATGGTCTGGATTTGGCACTCTACTCACAAGGGGTGGACTCGGGATTGAATGCATGATATGTGAAGCATCTGAGGTGGAAATCATGGCAGTACCTCAAACAAAATATCGGGCATTGCATTGAAATTTTCTTGATAAGCATCATAGTGATCACCACTTCACTAGACATGCAGACGCTTTTCATTTTGCCAATCGGCTATGCTTGTGTTATAAGTTAGCTTCCTTGGTGGCTGGACGGCTGGATGAGGCATCGATTTTGATCATTGTAGGTGAGATATGAGTGTTTGCCAGTGTCTAAGGTTGTACTCGAAGCTTTCGTGGTTAGATGTCTCTCATCTAGACTCGGTCTCTCTTATATTCGTCGGCAGTTAAACATGTCAAGAATACGAGGGCTTGAGCAACAGTATATGTAATGGACTGCTTCTTAAGTACCGTCTGCGTTTTGCCCAGGACAAGATCCATCAAGACCCTTAAGGCCGGAAAGGGGGATATTTGCCTCTTTGACCAACGAACTGCAACACTTTTTAAATGAGGCGTAATAAAGACGTGAAGTTATCTCATACATGACAGCATGGAAACGGCATTAGAGGCGTAATTCTCCATCTTCATATCACATCTTGCTTCCTGGCCCCTTTTGCTCTCTTATGCCTTGGACAAAGACCAAATGGGTCTTGGAAGCAGGAAGATGCGGTGTTGGACCAACATTGAATGCCCCTTGTTGTGAGACACACTGGACCAATGAACGAGCTAATTCCTTCCCAGACATGGTCAGGGACGGAATCGATCCCGTGGACCCCACATCATGATGATACAAATTACTTCCAAGCTCGTTGCATTGCACTGCCTCTTTGAGAAGACCAAAACACCAGGTCTGGGGAGTGGGAACCGCCACAGCGGCACTAGCGCAAGGTCGTTGGGCGGCTTTCATCAAGACTAGGATAGACGTTCACGAATATAAAGACGACTAGGCGTGAAGTGAGCGGTCGATAAAAGGTAAAAATGAGAACGTGTGCTCTTGGGTGCATCGTCACCATAAAATCCGGCCGCAAGGCTGCTCCGGGTGCTTGTGGCAATATAGAGGGAAAGGAGGCCGAGTCGAACGTTGAATCCTTGGATCCCGTGGACCTGCCTGACGAGCGTTCTAGTTTTAAAAAGACGTTGCTGCAAAGAACGATGTGGATAATGATAAGAGTTACGGCGTTATGGTGAAGGTGGATTCATCTACTTGACGTCCACACAGTAGTTTGTGTGAGGAACATATATGAATACGGCTAGCATATGGACTTTATAGAGTATCTTGGTAGTTATCGGCTACCGGACATAAGGTCTTTACATTCGCTATTAGTCTTAATAAAAGGGTCAGGTAAAGGTGGATTCATGAAGTTAGATTTCAAATAGTAGGGTTTGTGTGGTGAACACATGCATACATGATTAGTATGTAGACTTTATGAATCTTGGAAATTAGCAACCACTAGACATCAGTCTTTGTGTTTATGAACGTTTGTTTTAATAAGGGTGACTGGTGACAATGGACCTGACTAGTTGGAGCTCACATGGTAGAATTTGTGTGATGAACATGTAGCATACACGATCAGCATCTGGACCCCAAGAATATAAACCCCTAACTTCATTTTCATCAGCTGACGAACATGACGGATATTTGCCTTCGTGTTCAGCAATATCTTCCTTCATAAGAGCGTCAAGTCATGATGGAACTATCTGGTTAAACGTCACACAGTTGAGTTATCCTCGTCTATGTTTCCACCTTTCCAGACCTCCTCCCTACCTTTAGCAGTCAAAGAAGACCAGCACCACGGAACCTTACGTCATCGGCTATAGCTACTGCCTGGAGGGCGAGTCTTTGCCCAGTAGTCGTGGACGTTCAAGTCCTATCGCTAGTGCAGGACTTATCATGTATACACGAAGAAGTGAGGTGGAATTATGTAGCGTGACTACGTTTATCAGCCAGTTCTATTCTAGAAAGAGCCGGCCCAGTGGGCACACTAGACACTCCCAAGCTGCATCTGGTTACTGAATCTTTGGCGGTTCCTATTAAGGGTATGCCCCTTTCCGCAATGTCATCACCAGTAAGTCTGCGTCTACTTGCTTTGGAGGACATGTCGTTCTGAGCAAGCAGTTTCAATGGTGGGCACACTTTATCTCTATTACACGGCAGGCTTTCCGGGACTAATACCTTCCTACAAATTCAGCCTCGTTCTGACATAAAGCTGCCCGTTTTATCCCCAAGGAGGCTTCACAAGCTTTCACTCCATGATAGTCGCATCAGCACCCCTTTAGATGGGGATTAAATACACCACGAATACTGTCACAGTTATAATAAGAAGGAACACTTTAAATAGCCAGGTATTACTCGTATTGATTCTGTGTCTCTCAAGTAGCTATCATCCTCCATTTCCATGTACCCAAAGGCTCTGTTTGACCCATCATTCACACCACCAAAAGGAGACATCTCGCCGTCCTGGGCGAGCATTCCCTTTAAGACGCACAACTAGCCAATCCCCTATATCCCAAACCCCCTTTGATTATCCACCTCTTCCCACTCATATCTGATTAATAAGTTCTTAATTACATATGTTATGGCGTCCCCTTTCCTTCCAAAGAAGGGGGTATATCTCCTTTTTTCGTGTCCCACTCTGCTTCCCCATACTACAAATGAAAAAATCTCCGTAGCTCCAACACACACGGAAGAACAATCCCGGGTCGAACCCGGCAGACATAAAACTTCAACTCCGCACCGATCTCCGCACCGGGTA
>JFFI01000576.1:16617-61028 GCA_001563125.1 Colletotrichum salicis
TGAGCAGGCGCCACCTCGGTGAAAAGCCGTGGTTTCGGGTTGCAGCTGGCAGCTTGTGCTTATTTCCAAAGAGGTTGGTTTGGCGAGGGAAGGCCAAAGTGGATCGGGTCAGCCTGCAGGTTTAATTTTTTTCCTTCTGATCTCAACATCGGATTCTGGTGTCGGCCGGCCGGCTTTGGAAGTTGAATTTTTTTCTTTGGTTTCCTTTTTTTTCGTTGCTGGATAGAATCTGCCGATCGTTGATAGGTCGAGGTGAAGAGGATGCAAGGCGAAGAACTGGAGGGTCCTCGCGCCAAATGTGGGGACCTTCCCTGGCAATTTCAATACGTACCCCCCTTGTCTGCGCAACAGCTTTGCACAACGCGGCATGGGGCGGAAGGAGAAAAAAAAAGGAAAGCAAAAACGTGAGGTACCTACGCTGCTTGTGCTTCGCACCTGCTCGACGAAGAAGTACTTGTAGGATACCTTATCCGTAATGACTTTGATTATTTCTGCAGGAGCAAAATTCACCTTCTTTCGCTTGACATCTAGATACCCGGCAGCTTCGTAACGTCTAGACATGATAGGGCAAGGTAGCTGTGGATTAAAGAGGCAGGCTGACGTGCCAAAGAGCTCCCTGGGCCTTGCGTAATCCTAGTGTAGCGGCATTGGAGCTGCATCGCAGAAGAGGACAAAGGAAAAGTATTACTTACAGGGAAAAAAAGAGAACGCAAAAAAAACCTCTTAAAAAAAAGACTCGTCGTTGCAGATATCTATATCTACCCTTACCTTCACCGTACGGATCACACACCAGGCGTGCTGCGTGTATCCGTACATATTCATTGTCGTCTTCTTTTTCTCACTCTTCTACAGCTCTGTCCCAATCTCCACCCCGTCAAACCCGCCTTCCCTCTTCGCTTGTGGAACAGACGATTCGCGCCAACGTCCACGGGTCGGGGGGTAAGAGTCTCCACCGATGCGTGCTTTGGAGGCGCTGCAGACGCTACAGATACCACGGACTTGCTGCAGCTCCAGGGTTCACCTTTGCAAAAAATGCTTCCAACTTGTCAAGGCAAGGCAAGGGCCCTGCATGTACGAAGTAGCGTAGTGTATGATGTGGGCGGTATCTTGGTGGCAGGTGCTTCGGGCTGCCTGATGCCGACCCGACGAGGCAGAAGCAACCTCATCCTCGCCCATTCTTCCGTGTCTCTCACACCTTCTTGTCTCTGCTAGCCCTCCGCTGGCCCGTGTCCCCCGTTCCCAATGCCTAACGGCAGCCCCGATCATGCTTCTCCTTGTAGAAGGGCCGTTCATCGCTTTTATTCCGGAGATTTGGTCTGGGCCTCCTCATCTGGCCACGGCAATGCTATTGCAAAGCGGTAAAATTAGCTCTTGAACTGATTAAATGAAGCAAGCAAGCAACGACCAATACTGTACATGTTTATGCGTAAAGAGTAGGTAGCTCTACCTTAAGGTATGCTGGACTACGCTGTGTAGATTGTTCGCCATGCCAAAAAGCATTACTCCATACAGGAAAGAGCTCAGCATAGTCAAAAGAAAGCCTCGCTTCGCTTAGAGGTACACGCGCAATGCTATCCGCACTTGCGGGTACAGCGTATCTCTGGAGGCTGTGATTGCCCAGGGAGCTACGGATGGAGAGAGTGACAGAGTTAGGTACACCACTTGGGGCCCCTACCCGTTAGCTGGGATGTCAACGTGACGACCAGCGGGGATCCAAGCAGCGGGCAGACGTTGACCGAGGTCAGGACCATGGCCGACCAGTAAGCGGAGGCGAGAATGAACCAGGGGTCCAGCTCCGCTATGTTGCGGGAGGAGGAGGATGGGGAGGAGTGAGATGGGCGAATGCAAGCAACCGAGTAGCAGAACCACCACGCCGCAGCAAGGCAAGACGCAAGACATGCGAGCAATAAGAAGCCTTTCGCCTTGGCCTCGGAGCCTGAATCCGTGAAGCATCTTTGGGCATATGAACACTCGAGTTTTTCAGTAAGGTATCCGTATGGAAGGCATGGTTCTGCTTCCAAGTTCGGATCGTGGAGCGACGGGAGTTGACAACGGTCGGTTGAAAGGTGGGGCAAGGCAAGGCGAAGAACTCAGAAAGGGCAAGCTTGGGGTCAGTGGTGACAGACTTCTGCGAGTTACTTCCTGGTGCCAGCTCTGAGCCGTGGGTAAGGAAGGCACGAAGGAAAGGACAAGAGGCAGGCACAGGCAAGCTCGCTCAACTTTCAAGAGCTCCCCTGTGATGCGGCAAGGGCCTCTTTCCTCTGTCGACCACTCGCAAGCTCCGAAAAGAAAGAGCAAAGCAAAGCAGCCCACTTCCTCACACCCCACCCCCCTCCTCTCCTTCCCCTTGCTGTTGCTGTTGCTGTTGCTCTTGCTGTTGCTGCTGCTGTTGCTCCTCTTGCCCCTCCCCGCTAGGTACTTGCTCCTCGCCCTCGTCCTTGTCCACCACATGCTGTCTGTGGTTGTCGATTGCTTCCATGTCACACCCCCTCCTTCTCAGTGGGATCCTCGACGGTTCGACCTCATCCTCCTTCCTCCGCAGTGCAAGTCCTCCACCCGATTGTCTCGACTTGAATCTTGCCTGGTTCTGCATCCACACCCCCTGCCTCGTTCTCGTCCACTTTTCCTCCTTTTCCCTTTCTTCTTTAATCCCCCTCTTCCCTCTAACCCTGGGGTCAACCAAGCCAATCTAATCCACCAGACACACTCGATCCCCGATCGAGTCATTGATCTCTTCCGCCAACACTAACCAATTGTCGGCTCTTGACATCGTCGGCGGGTCGACTTGCCGACCTTTTTCCTTACCTTACTAGGTGTGCAGTACCTAGGTATCCGTACGTCCTTTTACCCTCCCCCTGTGCTTCTCAAGTGGAATGCTCTCCATCCATCCCACTGCTGACCCCCCCGAGCTTTCGGGTTGCCCTCGTGCCATTGGAAGATGACGCCGTCGCCGGTGGTACCTTGAATGAGCACCAAGCTGCTGTCTGTATTTTCCTAGTATGCCGCATCTTTGAAGCACCCAAGCAGTAGCGGAAGCGAGAGCAAAAGTAGAGAGACTCGCGGTCCCACGGGCGTCAACTGGTAATGGCTGCCGCCATTCTTGGACAAGTCAGGCACCTCGTGGTGCAATCTTCTTCGTCCAACAAAGAGAAGAGGCGGAATGACTGACTCAAGAAGAAACATCTTGTTACTCGTCTCTCGGAGCAATACGTTTAGTCCATCGGACTTGTTTCCATGCTCAACAGCCCAGCTTGATGAGCCCAGTGTCATGGAAAGCTCGACCTCGGCAAGCACCCGTGCCACTGCCATGCAACGAGCTGGCGAAGCCGACTAGATCCTTCTGAAGCTGGTGGTGATGAAGCTTCAAAGCCTCTGCTTGGCTGGTCACTTACACCATCTCGCGTCACCGTACCGACCGCCGGCGCCCCTCAGAACAGCGCTCTCCTCCATCCACCAGCGGCAGATGGTAAAATGTTGATTACTCGTAGCTGGCGGTCTGGCGACCGGTGACATTGACACCGTCTGCCACGGGCCCAGCCTTGAGGTGGACTTAGGTTCACCTAACCATGCGACGAATACCAAGTCTTACCTCACAGCTTGTCAGCTGTTCACCTCTGTCGCTCCCCAAAACCGATTACTTCCTTGCTCCTTGTACCTCCCGGCCACACCCTCGCTCGTCCGTCTCCTTATTCGCGGTTGATAATATCCCTTTTCATCTGCATCTTTCATCACATCTGCTTCAGGTGTGCTGTATCCGTAGAAGTAAGCCCATAAGCAGCATAGGCTCAGGCACAGAAAAGGTACGAGCGCGCAACTCAATTATCATGGCAACACTTTCGGCGCGAGATACGCAAGGTAGTCCGACAACATAGGTAGATCAAGATTGGAGCTGTAAGTGTTCGTCGGCGGCTTTGGTCTTGTCTTGCTTTCGTCGATTCAGCCATTACCTGCTTGCCTACGGAGTACTCTCCAATGTCCAAGACTAGATAGAGTACCTACATGGGCGTGGCTGAGAGAAGAACAGGCAAGGTTTTGCCAGACCCAAAACCAAGCTCCCTCCTTGCTCACACACCTTGCTGTTATCCGTCCGCAACTCTTTTTACCTAGCCGTGTAAGTAGAGGCTCATTTGGCTACGGATTATGCTGCGTAATACCTGACCTTATGTGACTGGGCTGCGACCATGATGTACCTGGGTGAGCAAGGCAAGGCAAGGCAAGGTAGCTTGTCCTGTCCTGACCTGACCTGACCTGGACCTGCCCTGGGTACCTTCCATAAGATACCCACCAGACCGAGCCACACCCCTACCTAGCCCGTACCTCTCTTTTCCCCATTACCGCTACTTACTGCTTTCGGTCAACTTCCCTTCTGCCCCCCAAAATCAGGTTCCTTCTCTTCCTCTTCCTCCCCGTCCTTTCCTGAATCCTCCCCTCCATTACACCTTGTTCTTCGAAACACTCTTTGTAACACTCCTCAAGACGAGAGCTTCCAGAGCTCCAGACTCCTGCTCACCGAATATCGTAGCCTTTCGTCGAACCGTCAAATGCTCAAGCTCCAACTTATCCAGTCACCTTCAATTGACCTCGCTTCGCGATACGCTACAACAGCAACAGCGCTTATCGCTCCTCACCCCGCTCAGTATCGATAATAGCCCTCAGGCGCATGGTGGGGTCAAGATGCCGCCCAGATCTTCTCTCACGTCTTCTTTCTCAATCACCGACTCCAACAATGAGGTCGTCTGTCCTCTGCGGAATCAGGATGGATCTAGCTGTAGGAAAAGATGCATCGGTGTAAGTCTCATTGTGCTGCATTGCCGCATTGCTCCCTCACGACGCCCTCTTCGCCACAAGCAGACCAACACTGCCCCCGTCTGCGCTGCTGCACCTCTCTACTTGGACCCAGTGCACAGAGAGAGCTTTGATTACTATAGCAAAAAATCCACTCGACCAAGAGAAAATTGAGCGCTACTCTGACACTCGATGAAATCGTAGGAAAAACGATATCGTTCCATGCAAGAACACATTCGCCGCGCTCATCCAGAACACTACATTTCGAAGCTCCCAGCGACCGAGGAAAGCTTTATGCTCATGATCAACACCCCTCCGTCCGAACGTCCACCAATGCAGCCAAGCGCAACTTCTGTTCCTCAGGGTTCGTCCCTCTCAATCCAGGGCTATCCCCCAAAGATTGACCATCTTCAAGGCTTCAATCACGACCACCACATGTACGATACTAGCAACCCGGGTACGCCCCGGGCCATGGACGATCACACCGTGGGTTCCATGCTCCCCGCCGCTAGTGCTGCTGCGGCGCTGGCTCAGCTTCACGGCCACAAAGTCGAGCCCGAATGGGAGGAAATGGTGAGCCAGAACATCCTCTCCTGACTGACTTACAGCATCGACAACGATTGCTAATCAAACGTGCGCTACTAGGGTTGGCACTCAGACACGGAGGGGCGCCGCGTTCCAAGGACATCTATTGAGCTGCCGCCGCTGCACTTAACGAATACCGACATTACTAGCGAACCATTCCCAGCTATGAACTCGAGTCGGCCGCGGGACATTCTTCCGTCAATTCTGGCGAATTCACCCCCCGGTCGCTCTTCAACATTACCCCCAATCCAGCGGCCTGCTGTGGGACCTGCCCGACCAAGGAAGCAGTCCGTCACCAAGAGAGGCCGGGAGGCGCACCACAAGAAGCAGAAGTCTCGCGGCTCGGCCGCAGACTGGCTTCGGCGGATCCAAAACGACGAACGGCTTAGACCAGGTAACAATGACCGTAAGGCGTTATCGGCTGAACCTTCTGCAGACTATGGGAAGAGATGGGAAGATCTCATCGATGCCGCCGATCAAGCGGCATCTGCCGCCGGCGACATCGATGAGGACAGGACTCCAGTGAGAAACTCTCATGCCCTCGCATCTTTTACATTCTCTGACCTCCATACCAGATGCCTCAATCACCAGTTTCTATTCACAGGGCTTCTTTGCCGCCATTCCAGCACCATGGATTTACATCAGCGACAGCTGGAGGGAACTATCAAGCCTCGCCACTGCAGCAGGCCTTGACCCCGCCATCCTACAGCCAGGACACAATTGACCCATTCCCGTCGGTTGAAAGCGGTGAAAGCGGGGAGAACTTCCACATCGAGTCGCGAGGCCTATCGGATTCATCACCAAGTTATTCTTCTCAGAATACTCAGATCTACTGCGCAGCCTGTCAGAGCGTTTCGCTTCTCAAAGACTCATACGCCTGCACGGAGTGCATCTGCGGTCTATGCCAGGCGTGTGTCGACGTTCTCATGGCAGAGCAGGGGGCACGCCGCAAATGTCCCCGTTGCGCAACAATCGGCGGCCGGTTCAAGCCATTCCAGCTTGACATCCGGTGATTATGTCTTCTCAACGACCATCATGCATACGTTACACACAAATATCCGAACTCTGAGGCCCACAAATTGCATTTGAAATCACACACGGCGTCTTGGATGGGGCCAATGCGCATATACAGCATCAAGCTTGGCATAAGGATTCACCGCATCGATAATACCCCCCGGCGTTGCAAATTCGTGAGAGCTTAGACAGAGAGCTTTTCACGAGCCGGTTTCTCCACATTCTTTACATGATTATAGGGACTAGTGACTCGTGACAGTCTTGGATAGGTGTGGTTCTCTCTTTTTTCTTAACGCTACGGGCAGAGTATGGGATATCAAAACGATTACAGGATCAAGGGTTGGCTTGCACGTCCTTATGACTTTGCTTTTGATTATTGATAATTTTCACTGGGTGGGTACAGGCAAACTGTTTTTAGGAGTACTCAATTGGTTTATAGATGCCAATCATGAAATTTAAATCAATCTTTAAGCTGTAATGTCCAATTCTTTGATCATGGGTATCGTTCAAAAGCGTTTTTGTCACCTTTGTATACAAAGAAGCAAGGGGCCTGGGGCTCATCATCTCCTCGAGTCCTTCTCCTTCTCCTTCTTCAAGAGCAAATCGCGCATGGCGGCTCTAGCGTTGCGACTACCGCCCAGCTTCGGACCCTTGAGAACCTCTTCGTCGGCCTTGCGAGCCCCGGCGCGGGCCGCTGGCGCTGCCGTCTTCTTCTTTTTTTGGCGCTGGACCATGGCGTCCATGAACTCGCGCCGGAACTCCTCGGCGATGCGGTCGTCTGCGTTGCCGTCGCCGTCATTTTGAGGTTCTTGTGGTTTTGGCACGTCGTAGACGTCGACTGGGTTGAGTACGTGTTAGCATATGCTTTTGCGACAAGTGAGAAGAAATGGAGCAAGAGAAGAGCAGGGAAGACACTCACGTCTATTCTCGCGCAATATCTCCTCGACGAGCTGGTCGCGCTTGACGTCGTCACTGTTGCGCCTGTTCCTGGGCCGCCAGGGTTTGCCGTCCCTGCCGAGGCGGGGTTTCTTGGCTCGTCGGCCGCCGTTACCGCTGCCGTCGTCGTCAACGGCTTCGCCTAGGAGGCGGCGGGCTGCTTTTTCCGTCATGGCTTGGTTCCGGGCGCGGACTTCGTCGCCGAGGTCGACTTCCATGAGTTTCCCTTGCATGATGGGGTGGTTTTTGGGGTCTGGGGTCTCGGTGGAGGCGCTTGCTGTTGTTGTTGACGGATTCGTTGCGGCGGCTTGGTGTTGGGAGGTTGATTGTTCGGATGATGGTGGTGGTGGGTTGCGGTTAGAGAGGTGCGATTCTATGTATTCCATCCTTGCTTGATCAGCCTCTGGCGTCGGGTATATGGTTTGGCTGGCATTCCCTGGAGGGGGGGATACATACATGTGTTTATTGACGATTGTGGTGGCTGCCGCGCCGGTTTGCGGCGCGAAGCGCTTTGCGATGAGGGGGTCGTCGTCTGGGGTTTGTGCTGGGACGGGAACCAGGGCGCGCGACGATGAAAGACTCATGGGGTTTGTATCGTCACCGGTAGTGGTTGACCCTCGAGCTGAGAAGCCTACGCCGTTCAGTCGCTTGCGAGCGCGGTGGCGGAGGGCGGAGGAGATGTGTGATTCGGGGCCCTCGTCTCCGGCGGGGTTAGTCTCGGTGAATGATGCCGGTGTCGTAGCGTTTTCTGCTGCCGACTTCGGTTTCGAGACGGTGTTGTTGTCGTTGTCTTCGGTGGGCGATGCGGCGCGTTGGCGGAGGCCTGCTTTGCGCTTCTTGTTTGCGCGGAACAGGATCGGGGCCGGGGCCTGAGCCGCGTCTGTAGTCGGAGTTTCGTCGGCGGGTGACGCCATGATGTTGTACATGTGGGCGCCGGGGCGCGCGCTTGTTGTATATGGACGCGCGGGGTTGTGAAGTGGTATATGTCCTGGATGCGGCTTTTGGGACGTTGGGTTTAAAGATGTGAAGACGGATGGATGTGTATATTGTGAATTTCGACGTGGACAGGAAGCGCAAATTCGCCTGGCGATTGAGGCCGCACGAGGAAACTCCACCTTTCCAGAATGCCGAGGATTAGCCTATCGATAACAGTGCAGACATGGGGTGGTCAGGCAAGCGCACCTGCTGGCATGGATGTCATCGGTGTCGACGACCCCCACCAGCTGGTTCCCGCTTTTTGTCTTTGCCCATGGCATGTCACAGGAGCTCGAGGGGAGCTCCGAGCTACTTTTGACCTCAGTGCATCTTCACTTCCTGAACCCTTGCAACTTCATCTACAGTTGTTGGAATCGAGGTCCAAAGTCAACATGGCGAAGAGAGTACGCAATCCCTCACGGAAACAAAATTTGAGAAACTAACGGGATTCAGATATACTTTCTGGCCCACGGCGGTCAAGTACAAGGTACGTTTCTTCCAACCTTCAGCCCCTCTCTCCCCTCCACATGAGCTCCGAGCTTTTATCTGGATAAGGAGGAGGGGTGTGAGCTTGTGATAAGTGACTTTTTTTCTTTATCCCGGGACACACTGACGTCACAAACACAGGTGTTGGATTCCGGTATGTGATGGGAAAATCCCAACACCATGGTTTTTTCAATCTTGTTTAAACCGGCTTGGTGTCAATTAAATTGGAGATGTTGTCGACTTTCCTGAGAGTATAACATTGACGAAGCGATGCGGTTGCTAGGTACTTTACGCAGAAGAGAGCCACTGAGTATGGACTTACGGGATGGTGTCGCAACACTGATAACAATAAGGTGGGGTTCTCAATGCTTGTTTTGTTTCCGTTGTCAACCATTTTTCGGGTCTGACTTTTGCGATGGGATTCGACAAGAGATTGCGCTACTGAATAGTGCGCTGCTGACGCGATTGGGACACAGGTTGAGGGTGAGGCGCAAGGCGACGAGGATGCGCTGAAGAAGTTACTCAAGGACATTGACGAGGGACCGAGATCGGCCAGGGTCGTCAAGCTTGACCAGGAGGAAAGAGATGTTGTTCCAGACGAGAAGGACTTCGCCGTTCGGCGATGAGTTGCGACCTGGGCGACTTATTTGAGATGAAGTGGTTGTGGTAGTATGAAGACCTTGGATGGTGAGGAGCAAAACAACCATACTTTACCTATGTTACAGCTGTAGAATCTTGAACTGTCTGTTCAACTTTCCTTGCCTAAAGGTAACTTCGCTTAACCAGTGATACGGCGAGCATATTCCAGTGACAATTGGCTTGAAAGGGTATCAATTACGCTCGCAGCGGATGTATGATTAGAGAAACTTGTCCTCGTTTTTGATCAGAGAGAACGGAAAAGAACGGCCATGCTTCAAATCAATACAATCCCCCCCTTTGGGCTAAATTCAGATACGATGAGGACCGTACGAACGTGCAATCGTAAACGGCACCACCGCCGCGCGTCAACGTCATTCCAGCTATCTCGGGAGACGACCGCAAGTTTACGGTTCAGAATTATTTGCCTCCACGGCTTGGCTCTTCTTCCAGGGCGTTGTCTCACTGGAGGCTACATAGACAATATAGTTGATATTAAAGGCTTCAAGATCCGAAATAGCCTTCCTTGTTGAACAAGGCCATAGATCTTGCCGATATCCTTTGCTTCAATAAATGTGAGCAACCCAGAAGAGATTCTTGGACGCTTATCTTCAGAAGCAGGGGGATTTAGCAACACTTCTGCAGCAAACCTAATCTATGTTACCTAAAACCATATCGGGCCATCAGCGCTTGTGCTTCATCCACACTGTCTCGTGAGTATTATTGGCGGAATACATATCAAACACTAGATAAAGACGGCGTCCCAGTCGCGTAGCGCGCAACGCTTGGGGGGAGAACCTGACGGTACCTGGACGTCTTATTCAGTCCTTGAGTTATGCACCTGGACTCAGCGAGTTGGTTATGTCCAGCTCCCGAGTGCAGGGTGCTCAGCTGACCCCCCTAGAAGGGGGAAGAGGTCTTCTTCCCTGAGCTATCGGTCCTCACCATCCGAGCGTCGCCCAATGTCATGGCCGCTCTCGAAAACTTCAAGACTATCCAGTACCTAGAGCTACAGGTGTGATACAGCACTACAGTAGATGGGCCCGTGGCGCATCGCGAGAAGCATCCACGTCCTCCGAAGCACGGGGAAGGTACCTGCCTGCTGGTACGCCAGAGAGCAACTTTCTTATACAGAAAGCCTATACTACAACAAAGGGATAATCTCTATCTTTCTTCGAAACGCTAGCAATTAGTCCATCCACAGAGTTGCTGGCAATACTGATGGTCACGGTGAATTCTTCAATAACAGCGGTAGAGAGGATTGACACACATAGCGCCGCTTCCAGCATTGGCTCCTTTAAGCCAACCCTCTGGTGCCAAAGACCGCGATAGATTCTTGCCGCTTGCCTTGCCGACTATGAAGGATCATTTAAGTCTCTTTGGAACAAGACTGAAAGCTCAACAAGTAGACACAATCTGGTCTTGCAGTAACCCGGTAACCGCGCGGTTACGGATTGTATTCTTGCAAAGCCCTTGTTACATATAAACTAGCAAGCTTTACGATATATTCTAAATCTACCTTAACCCTCTTATATATCAAGGATTTTCCTCGTTCCCCTCTATATTGTGTGTATTCGGTAGGCGTTATGGAATACGTTAATGTTAAAGAAAGGTGGCGTCGTCTAGGGGTATATGTTCTTTGAAGTAACGAATTTGAAGCGAGCCCGAGGCACTCGTCTTTTGTGAGCTTCTAGAATCCCGGACCCTAGCAATCCTTAGGAGCAACCTTTAGTCACTCTGGCCTGGTAAAGGCGTATCGCGCGAAGCGTATTGAGGAGAAAAGTTCCACTTCCGAAGAGGTCGAACCTCTTAATAAGTAGGTGGTCAGGCACCAGCGGACGAGAGATTCCCTAGGGCCGCTAATTGACCATCAAACACTCATATCCGACCGTCTGGGATCTCTTGGTCACGGCGCGAGCCATACTGGGAAACTAGGCAGGCATATGTCTTGCAATCCCGGTGGTCTATATGAGTATCAGGTACTACAAGTGTGACATCTTCAGCCAGCTATGGAGCGAATGTGTCTTACGTCGGGTTTGTGCCAAAACTTCTAATTTCTCTTGAGATCTCGCCCTGGTCTTTATTTGATCGATCCGCGATGCAGTAAGCAAAGGCTTAGTTGATCACTTGAAGCTGTTGAGTCTATGCTTCAAAGGTGTGGTGATAATGGGCAAGTCCTGGCAAGAAATCCAGATGTTCCCGTTTACTCGTATCCGAGGGGTACAGGGTCAATATGGGCCGAGGACACCCGTTGATTTTGATGATCATGCCGAGTATTAGTAGATCCTGCTATTTTGATAAAGAACTGCTCTGACGCTGCGTTTCCTCTTTTTCGTCTCTTTCTCAATCACCGGGTCCATGAATCACAACGAGGATCAAGCAAGTCAAGTTTGAATAAAGGATTCAATCCCCCAGAATTCATAAATTTTATCCAACCCCCTCAAAAGATCGCTAAACGCCTCTACCCCGTCGCTTAATAACAGGCTTCCTCACAGCCCCATGCGTAACAATCTTCTTCCCCCCAGCCACCGCGGCACTCCCACCACCAGTCCTCCTCCTCTCCAACCTCTCCTTCTCCGCCTCCACCCGGTCCGCCTCCCTCTTCTTATCCTCCGCCATCTTGGCCTCAATCTCCATCTTGCGGTTAAACTCCGTCTCCGTGATACGTTTATCCCGGACAGAGTACCCCTTCTCCTTGACAGAGTAAAACACGCCGCCCAAATCGGCGAGCCAGTGCGGGTCCACCGCCGTGACGGTCGATACGTACACTTTTGACGTGAGGATGAGCTCGTGGTAGACGACGTAGTCGGGCGGGTGGCCCGCATACAGCGCCGACGTCGGGTGCAGCTGGACGCCGAGGTTGGTTCTCAGGTTTATATACTCCCCGGAGCCCTTGTACTTGGCCGCCTGGTGATAGTAGCCGCTGCAGATACACTTGCGGATGACATCCCAGTCCATGCCGCAGCTCAACATCTCCATCTTTTGCATCTTCATGATATCGAGCAGCTGGTCGCGGATCTCCTTTGCGCGGCGGAGCGATTTCGGGTGCAAAAAGTGCTTGATGCACCATCCGTCCGAGCAGCCGTTGGACCGCCACGCCGAGTAGACCTGGAGATACGTCAGGTGGTCCGACTCGTGGACCCAGAACTTTTCGCGCTGGGCGTCCGCCTCGTCCTGGCGCTCTTTGGGCCGGTAAAAGACGTTGGGGACAGAGAGCATGGACACGATGGTGATCATCTCCTCGCTGCAGCCGTATTCCTCAGCCGTGATGAGGAGCTTGGAGAGGGACGGGTCCATGGGGAACGCGCTCATCTTTCGACCGAGCGTAGTTAGCTCTCCCAGGTTGTCCAAGGCGCCCAGGGCCCACAGATCGAACATGGACGTCGTGATGGTATCCTGTGGCGGGGGGTCCATAAAGTCGAAATCTAATAGATCCTTGACGCCCAGAGACTTGAGCATGAGAACCGTGTTGCTCAGGTTCGTACGCTGGATTTCGGGAATCGTCTGCATGTAGAGCTCCTCTTTGAACGCCTTCTCAGTGAACAGCCTAAAGGCCTTTCCAGGCCCCGTTCGACCGGCACGTCCTGATCGCTGCGACGCGTTCGCTTGGGAGATTGGGGTAATCTGAAGAGTGTCCATACCCATCTTTGGGTTGTATACCTTCATCTTGCTGTACCCAGCGTCCACCACGTACTTGATACCGTCGACCGTCAAACTCGTCTCGGCGATATTCGTCGCGACGATGCACTTGCGCACACCGGGCGCCGCGCGGTCGAAAATCTTTGCTTGCAAGTCTGCAGGCATCTGACTGTAGATGGGCAAGATGCTCAGCTTCGGGGGGTCGTTGAGGGCGTCAAGCCGTTTCTGAATCAGCTCGCAGGTGACCTCGATATCTTCCTGTCCTGTCATGAAGACCAAAATATCGCCCTGGTCCATGGACACGTGGATGGCCAGGACCTGCTGAACCGCCTGATCCACGTAGTCCTCGACCGGCGACCTGTGAAACATGACATCGACGGGGAAAGTTCGTCCTGGAATGATGAACTCGGGCGCTCCGCCGTAAAAGTCAGAGAACCGCTTCGCGTTCATCGTCGCAGAGGTAACGATGAGCTTCAGGTCTCGTCGCCGCTGGAGAATCTTCTTGAAAAGACCCATGAGGATATCCGTATTCAAAGCTCTCTCGTGGGCTTCGTCCATGATGACGCACGAGTACCTGTCGAGATCAGGCTCGTTGAGCGACTCGCGCAACAAGACACCGTCCGTCATGTACTTGATGACAGTGTCCTTGCTGGTGCAATCCTCGAAACGAATCGCGTAGCCCACTGTGCTGCCCAGCTTGACCTCCATCTCCTCAGAGACACGCTTGGCGACACTCATCGCGGCCACACGTCTCGGCTGCGTGCACCCAATCATGCCCGATTTCCCAAACCCGTCCTCGTAAAGGAACTGCGTCAGCTGCGTCGTCTTGCCGGATCCCGTCTCGCCCACCACGATGATGACCTGGTTCTCCCGGATGACGCGCATTAAGTCTTCTCGAACGGCAAACGCGGGTAGGTACTGCCTCTGCTCGCGCAGCGTTTTGCTCCGGCTGAAATCACTGCTGCCTCCATCGTCCTTCTTCATGTGATCGCTGAATTTGTTGCTGTTCTCATTCGTCTCCTCCTTCTCCCCTCCCTTCTTCGCATCGTTCTCCGAAGCCATGGGCAGCGCGCTGTCACCATCATCCTCCTTCACGCCCATCAAGTTTCCCAGAGCCGTCCCAGCCATACTCGTGGCCTCCTGCGCCTGCCGCTGCCGTTCCCGCTGCTGACGCGACTCCTTCACCACCTTGCTGCCTTTCCGACTGAACACAGCCATGTCGCTCTGGTAGTCGCGGACAGCCGGCACGGGCTCCAGCTGCTTCGTAAAGATGGTCCGGCCATCAAGGAACGGAGGTCGCAGATCATGCACCAAGAGATGCACCCTCGTCGCCTCCTCATCGTCGAAGTCAGCACCCATATCCCTCCTCTGCGCGACACCCGAGACGAGCATGCGATTCGTCTCCCACGCGTCATTCTCCCTCTGCCTCTGCTCCTTGCGCGCGTCGAAGCGCCCCGTCATCTTCTCCGCCTTGACGGCCTCCTGCTTCTCGGCCTCCCATGACGAGTACGAGGCGAACGGGTTGTGTGTGTCGTCGCCGAACGTGTGGCCGCCAAACTCGTCGCCCATGTACCAGTCGCGATCCAGCGCTTTCGAGTCTTCGTCGGTGGGCTCGGGGACGTCTCTGGCTGGGGTCTCAGCGGCGCGGGCGTCGCGCGGTGTCGAGCGGCCCGAGTCCTGGAAACGGCCTCCCTCTATCCTTCGGCGCTTGAAGCTGGGTCCTGATCCATCTCTGTTGTCGTACATTTTGGCTGTGATTCCTGTGGTGGCGCAATTCGTCACCTTCGTGGTCTCTGCTCTTCGCGCGATTATGGTCTTCGAGGATCCGTCGCCCGAGCGAAACTATAGTGGATGTGCGAGTGTGGGCGGTGATTGCGATGAAAGCGATTCCAAGTGTTGAAAATGTAGAGAGGCATGCAGTTTAGAATTGCATGTAGACAGGCAACCCCAACTTAACAAAGCTTGAGAAATGGGGCGGAACCTTCGCCAGACGGTTTAAATGGGTCTGGCCTTATGTGTATATCCGTAAAAGACGTCACTGATAGGTCCGATAATGCAATGAACGCAGCTTAAACTTGACCTCCAGTTGGAACACACAATGCTGTCCGCTGATGCTTTCGATTTCTTGGAGAAACGTTCAAATAGCAGAATTTTGAGAGTCCTCATGCCTCATGTGGCTTTTTTGGTAAACCATTTCAAATTGAAGTATACATGAGCTTAGCCAGCTACATACGAGCGAGTTGGAAGCCTGGCACAAGATATTTGGGGCTTCTTATCGATAAGAAACAGATAAGATAAACCCCACCACAACGGGATTTTTTTTTTCTTGGTCGTCGAGAGTCGGTGGCTGTTGGAGAATTCGCTTTGCGCATACCGACTCGACTTCCCCCAGTCGAAAATCTCAAATATTTACCAAGTTGTGCAATTTCTCTGCCAACTTCGACTTTCTGCGTGCATTTAGAAAGCGCGCAAGATACCCAACCACAAGTGACTTCCTGAAGCCGTCTTCAAGATGTCCATGATCACAACATCAACCTGGGTGCCCCGAGGCTTCGCGGCACCTTTCCCCTCAAAATATACCTTTGACGAGTCCGAGTACGAGCGCATCGCCGAACTCGCCAAGCTCCAGCTGGACGACGCGGAAGAGGACCTGAGGGAGGCGCAGGACGAGGAGGAGGGCGCCAACAAGCCCGCCGACGAGGATGCGACAACAGGCGCCTCTGGCAAGAAGGCCGAGCAGTTAGTTCTTGACTTATTAAACCACCCTCTCGCTGAGCCGGGGGGGTTGAGGGTTTCGCAGGTTGTACTTTGGTTAGCTAACACTGGATTTTTTTTCCCTGTAGGGTCGACATCAACGACGACGATCTGAAGGAGTACGACCTCGAGCACTACGACGACACCGACGAAGAGGACGAGGAAAAGGTCGGCCAGGGCGAGGGCATGGCCATGTTTGGCAACATCAAGTCGCTAGCCTACTACGAATCGAATAAGGATGACCCGTACATCACCCTTCCCGCCAACGGCGGACCGGACGACGACGACGAGGACCGCGAGGACCTGCAGATCCTCGCGACCGACAACCTCTTGCTCGCGGCCAAGGTCGAGGACGAGATGGCCCACCTCGAGGTCTACGTCTACGAGGACGCCGCCGACAACCTCTACGTTCACCACGACATCATGCTACCCGCGATACCTCTTTGTGTCGAGTGGCTCGACATTCCCGTTCAAAAGGCCGGCGTCGACAAGGACTCGACGGCCAACTTTGTCGCCATCGGCACCATGGACCCCGACATCGAGGTCTGGGATCTCGACACGGTGGACTCCCTGTACCCCAACGCCATCCTCGGCCAGGCCGGCGAGGGCTCAGAAGAGAAGAAGAAGCAAAAGAAGAAGAAGAAGGCCAAGAAGGCCAACGATGAGTACCACGTCGACGCGGTCCTCGCCCTTGCCGCGAACAGGAAACACAGGAACCTGCTGGCCTCTGCCTCCGCAGACAAGACGGTGAAGCTTTGGGACTTGCACACGGCCAAGTGCGCCAAGTCATACACCTACCACACGGACAAGGTGTGCTCTCTCGCGTGGCACTCGGTCGAGTCCACCGTGCTGCTGAGTGGCAGCTACGACAGAACGGTCGTCGCCGCAGACATGAGAGCTCCCGAGGCCAAGGCCCCCAGATGGGGCGTCGAGAGCGATGTCGAGAACATTCGCTGGGACCCCCACGACCCCAACTACTTCTACGTCTCCACGGAAAACGGAATTATCCACTTCAACGATATTCGCAATGCGCCGTCAACCCCTGAGGCGACCAAGGCCGTATGGACCTTGCAGGCACACGACGAGTCTGTGTCGTCCTTCGACATCAACCCCATCGTGCCCGGCTTCATGGCCACTGGCTCAACGGACAAGACTGTGAAGCTATGGAACATCCAGGCCAGCGGTCCCTCTATGGTTGTTTCCCGCAACCTGGATGTTGGCAAGATCTTCTCGACGCAGTTTGCGCCCGATTCCGAGGTGGCTTTCAGACTCGCCGTTGCTGGCAGCCGTGGAACCATGCATGTGTGGGACACTAGCACCAACGCCGCCGTTCGACACGCGTTCGCTGAGCGTGTCCCGCAAAAGCCGGAGGGCGTCGAGGAAGACCGTCTTGTTGGCGTTCTTGACGATGACAGCAGCTCTAGCGAGGACGAAGGAGAGGAGGGCGAGCAGGATGGCGATTCAATGGATGAGGACGAGGACTAGGGTAGACGCTAATCAACATGGATGGAGGGCCTTTCACATGTGTTGTCAGATGCAGCCTGCTCGCTGTCTGGCCCAAGATCGCCAGGGGAGTTTTTCCCGCAGGCTTGGCCAGATAGATCGAAACAGCAGGCCCCAATAGTCTCCGGCGCCAGCCCAGAACTTAGAAGGCAGCAGGCCACAAACATCACACTGATGCTGACGACTCTGGGCCGGCGCCGTTGAAAACGGTGGAAGGAGACGGCCTGTGTCAACCAGGTGGAGAACAGCCTTTCAGTGTAGAAAGTAGTCTCAAGTCGTCCGAAGTTAAATGCCGTCGTCTGAACAGCATGAAGCATGGGCCACATTAGTTTCGTAGACACATATAGCCAAGACCGTCAACCAATGGGCTCAAACCGGGAAAATTGTTGGTGAGGACCGCATCGTCAGAGACTGATATATGTGAAGTGGCTAAACGTAGGCGGGTGAAACCACGACTGCGTGGCCCCCAAAGGTTGTTCACCACAGTCGACCACTGCGATGGACTGTCAGTGTCGTGATAGGGTGGGAGACTCGCTAATTAAGCATGAACAAAGCGTGGAGGGGGGAGCGGCAACAGCCTGACATCTTCATGCGTACACTTGATGAAGGAGGTGGTGGGCCAATATCAGATCTGGGATAAGAGCCAGTCCGGATATTGCTCTAGGTCTGTTCGCAGATGCAATCTTTGTTTTTGTCCTCCGAGTGTCCGTGTTGAGCACGAGCAGACTCAGTCAGCAGAGCCATGGCAGAGCGTTCGTAGAATGGCGAGCACGTCGCCAGACAACGACGCCAACGTCCTAGATCGTAGACTCGACGTCGCTGAGGGATTTCTCCTGGCTTCTAGACCAAACGTTTTTGCCTCCCGCAAGCAGCAAGGCGAGAAAAAGGCAGTTCCTGATCGACTGGTTCCCACACCACCACAAAGCGATTCTCCTGGAAGATGCGCAAGGGCAGCAGAGAGTTGTATGTTGCGGGGGCGGATGGGCGAGTGAAATCGCTGGGCCCAAGTGCGCAAGGAGCGCTGACTGGTGATGGGCCATGAACGTTGACATGGATCCCTGTTCGGCTTGCGCAGGCACGCAAGGCACACGGCGCCACTGGGGTGGGATGGCGCAGGATGAAACAGTGAAACTTCAGGGGGGCCTGCCAACGGGCGAGGATGGCGGACGGAACACCCAGCCAATGACGCCTCTGCCTCCGTCTGGTCGAACAGAGTCGAGCTACCGCTGGGAACGGCCGGGAACCACCGGCCACGAGACCTTTCTCGGCTGTTGGGCTTCTTAGTTGACGCTGTCTTGATTCTTGGAGCGTAGGCGTCGACTCCAATCACTGGTCGAACAGTGAAGAAACCCACATTTTTACAACAGTCCAGCCCTTCTTTTTTTTTCCCCCTCCGTCCGCGGCGGATCACATCACACTGTTCAGACAGGGATGATGGTGGCTTCCCGGAGAAACCTGGCAGGTTGACGATGCGCCGCGGCTCGCCCATCTTGAATCGCACAATCTTCTTCCAGGATGTGAGCGGTGCCGCGTGCGAATCGCTCAAAGTTGGCGGCGGGTGGGCGTCCGTCGGGGCCCACGAGTTGATCGAGGTGCCGGTGGATTGGCGATTGCGTAGATTAGTAAGAAGCCCGATCCCTCCTCTAATGCTCCGTTGGTTGTGGCCGCGGTGGAAGACTTGGATAAGAACCGTCCATCCGGATACACGACAGCGTGTTGACCACGTCAGGTTTCTTCAAGAAGGGTTACTTTCTTTTGTGTGCCGACCAGGAGTTCGTTGCCCGTCACGTAAACCATGCAGAGGCGACACGGCATAGAACACATGGCGGTCGCAGGCCGACGCTTGTACAGTTGGCGAGGTGCAGATACGTAAGTGGACGCAGCAGTCGCTGCATTGGACGTAGTGTATCGACGATGTCGGTCCGTCGACAGTGTGTGGATGTATGAATATGGCCTAATAGTGAAGGATCTAATGAGGCCGACAAAAGCGATGGCAACGGCTCGGAAGAGGTGTCAAAGGAAAACGAGTGACGCGCCGGACTGGTCTCGGGTGTGCTGGTCTGACGATGTTGGGCATTCTTTCCAGAAGGCAGATCATCGCATCCATCATTCATCATCCCCCTTTGGTGGCGGCAGGATTGGGTCGACTGTCGACGGTTTATTTGAACTTTGGGCTGACGATTGGCATCGATCCATGTGCCATGCCGCCGTTCGAGTCGTGCCAGCCAAATGTTTCTTGACGGGTGGATGGGCGGCGGTTGTCAGGCAGCGAGCCCGGCAGACACACGGTTGCATCCTCTTCCCAATAAATGGAGGGTCGTGGGCCAAAGCCAGCACACACTCAAATTGAACAGTGGACAGCGGCATGGATGGTGGACTGAAAGGGGACGGAAGTGAGTGACGGAAGACTCGAGAGCGTAGCACTGGACGGCCAAAAAGTTGACCGTGGAATAATTGGTACGTACCGAGGGATAGGTACATGGAGGAAAGTGGAGAAAAGGGAAAAAAAGAGAAAGAGCCAGGGGTTCGTGACAAAAACAAACTGTCATTGGTGCAGAGACCATCTCTTTTGGGCCTTAGCGGGAGACACTGTGAGGAGCAAGGGAGCCTTTCCCTTTCAGTTCGCCAAGTCCCACCGTCGACCAGGGGGAGCACTAGTGAAGCGAAAAGGAAAGACGGCAGGCATGGCGGATGGCGGATGGCGCCAGTAATTCTTGTCCACCCGCAAGTGGCAGTCTCCAGTTGCTGGCTCCAGTCCCTGCGAGGGAAGGCCGTTGAGAGCCAACCAGAAAGGGCGATAGGGCAATCAAAGAGCGACATCCCCCAGGTACCAAAGGGGACCCGAGCCCCATTCATCCTTTTTTTCTTTTTCGGCCAGGAACCAGGCCCGGGTCAAGGTTGCGAGAAAGAGAGAGAGGAAAGCGAGCAGAGAGCAGGAGAGAGAGAAAGGAAAGAGCTACGAAGTACTCCGTACCGGTGCTACCTTACCATACCATAGAGAAGATCGCCTTGCGGCTTGCACCTGCAATATTCAATTATTACTCCCACACGCCCGGCCCTGGTCTGCCATTTGCCGTGCCCTCTCTTCTCTCTTTTCCTTCTCCTCAACCTGTTCCATTCCCCCATATTGGAAAAAGGATACTGTCCCTTTTGCTTCTGCTCCAGCAAACACATCATCGCTCCCTTTGTGTTGTGTCTTGTTTCTATTCTCGCCTTTCCTCTAGACGTTCTCCCTTTCCCGGAGTACTCGAAACCATTTCACCTTTGTCGCGGGCTCGAACTTGTACGGCAGAAACCACACCCACAACTCTCAACCTATCTCTTCAAATATCGCCCAACACGTTGAACGTTCCTTTTCGGCTAAGCCCCTGCACTGAACCGTCCGTCATTGCACACGAACAAGACCTGGATCAACCCCAAAGTTGATCTGTATCACTCACAATCATTTCATCAACTCCATCACACTGAGTCACCCCAAGACTCATCACAGCTCACACAGCAACAATATCAAGTCTTGACCGCATTGACGCCGACTCATCGTACTCCCAAAGTACTCCAGGACTGGATTCCTCACCTATTGTCTCGGACGAATAGCAACACAACGCAACTTTTGCGCAGGATAATCCATCACGGCCAGCCCGTCGTCTTAATCACTTGTCTCGCTTCCCGTCATCCTCACCGTGGACAGACGGACACACAAGCACACCATCACTCCAACAATCACTCCCTCGGTAGATCCTCTCGGTGACCGCCCCCGTTCACCTTTTTTCGGCATCACTTACCTGGTGCTCACTTGACTGCAACTGTCTTGCAGCACAAGATCCACCTCACACGCCAGTAAAGGTCACGGGTCCAATCATAAGTGCAGCCTCCAGCACTTTTTATCACCACCACCTGCCGCTCTTCACAGTCCGTCACCGCACAACCAGGCTCTTGCTCCCGGATCAGGCACTTGCGTTCCGCTACTTAACTCAAGCTCACCTACATAATCAGCAAGGCCTAGCGTTTTGCTCACGTCTTCCCACAGCTAATTTCAACAACCATCACCATGTCGTCTCTCTCACGAGCCTTCACTACCCGTCGGGTCAAGCAGAGCATCGATCTCTCCGACGCCGCGCGGGGGAAGGAGCGTAGCAACACCATGCAGCGAAGCAAGACCACCAAGCACCCCGTCATCAGACACAAGATCTCTGCGCCCATGGAGCTTGTTCACACCACCAATATGCTCTCATATAACGCTCCCGATATTCGACCCAGAACCGGAACCGATGCCTCGAGCAACTCGTCCAGGAAGTCGTCAGAGGAGGATTCGGAAAGCGCCATCTCCGCCGCATCATCACCGCCGACCAGCCCCGACGTCGCGCCTCACGAGTTGTCCAAGGAGCCAAACCACCTTTCCTGCTACTTTGTCGCGCCAGGTCAGGCTGTCAACTCCTCGATCCCCGAAGTCCCCGCCATTCCTTCCATTCCCAAGCGCGCACCCTCGCACACGAAGCAGGCATCATACGACGCTGTCGCCCGCCAGCGCTCAGTCTCCCAGATGTCCAAGGCTTCCGACAAGACCGTTTCCTCCAAGGCCAGCATGCCTTTCTCCTCACGAGTATCATCGGGTTCCAGCTCTGCCTCTACCATGTCTCACAGCTCTGTCGCCCCCGCTCTCAAGACCCCTGTGCCGCCTATGCCCACGCCCGCATTCCAGCATCACCACCAGCCGAGACATGAGAAGCCTGCTGAGCCGCACCCCTTCGGCCGCGAGTTGGCCCAGGTTACGGAAATTGCAGAGGAGTTTGGCATCAGGGACGATGTCATGTACGAGGAGGAGCGTGCCCTCAAGGCGGAGGGTCTCTGCAAGTTTGCTGCCGAGGACTACTTGACGGAGGTTCAAAGCATCTTCGCCAGCTTCTTCCACGACAGCCACGCACCTCAACGTCCCATGGCTGCCGCCGCATGGATCTGATGCGTTGATCGTTTTTACAGCCAGCTTGGCGCGCCTTACTCAAAACTTCTTCTTTGTACATACTTGCAGGATGCAAAAAACAACCTGACTACGACCTCGGCCTTTTTTCTTGGGAAGGAAGATGATGAAAATGAGACTTTTGGCTCAGACAACAGCCTCACATGGAGCGGACACTTCGCGAAACGGAGGGAGATTGCTCTGTTTGGAACCTGACGCCTAACTACATACGGGATAATTGGCGTTTCTGTGTATATACCTTTGAATGACGTGTGGATATCCCCCGATAGTGCCTCATATAGAGGCATCTACCAATATTGCTATTGATAACTAGCTACCCCATCACTGCAGCATGTGTTCATTGAGCCTCGAATGCAATGTGACTTGTTTTGATGAGTGCCACGCGGTCCGTGGTGGTTGACCCAAAGTTTACCGCTGCGTGAAGCCACCCGTGCGCAGCCCACGTTTATTTACCTAAGGTGCTGACCTTATTTCGCCTGATGATTTGCCTCCATTTCATCCGTGCCTTCATTTTATCGGATGAGATGAACAAGCAATAGCCTCGAATGCCAAAAACCCACAGACTGGTCAGAAAACGGTGTACGAACAGATGAACGGTTATGCAACGCACAACCAAAGAATAATCTCTAGCAAACCCTTAGTCAGAAAACCGGTAGGCAATAAGGTCTACCTAGTAACTTTCGTGAGAGCGGGCGCGGGATGCAGGCAAGACGGGTTTAGCTCCACCGTCCGCCAGACCGAGCTATCGGAGACAGCGTCGCCGGTGGAGGGGGGCGGCGGTGGCGGTCTATCCGCATTTTTTTCTTGTTAAGTTAGTGCTCCCGACCGATGAACCTACGCCAACGCCCTTTTTTTTTCTTGCCTTCTGTTCATCCCTTTGTTATGGGGAGGAAAAATTGTATTCAGCACAAAGGAACAGTGAAGAGGAAAGTTTATGTTCCGGGTCTATGGGACGCCATTTTTTCGGGAATGTCTACAATACCGGAGGACTAGCAAACGGCAATAGCGAAGGTATACGTAATTGCCCTTGTGCTCTTGACAGAGGCTTACATGAATCTGATCATCTGAATGATGTCCGATGGGGATTGTATCAGTTTTGTTCGGTGTTCCCGCCCCAAGACGGAAGGATTGTCGGCACGTCGCCGGGGGGGAGAGTGGAGGGCAAGTGGGCGGCAGTGTTCATGGGGATTTTGCACTAAAGTTTGTTGCATATTGTCTTGCATCTGGATCCGGCTTCCTGGCCAACTGGAGTTTTGTGAGACGACACCAGACGTACCCTTTCGATGGATGCATCATTTGTCTCTCTTGGGTGTTGATGATTGGAGGTGAGGGAAGGGAGAAAGATGGTGATGGTGGTGGGTGCGGAGGAATGGGTCCCCGTTTGTGGACGGCGGGAGATGGGCCCCGGGTGGGGGGAAGGATGGTAAGTCGTTCAGTGAGTGTGCATCTTACCTATGGAAGTGTCTGTCCGATTGACGACTGCGACGTTGATGCCATGTGACGGCCTGTCGGGTCTTGTGGTCTACGGAGTACACACGCGATGGCACTCTTTGCTGGAGTAGTGAATGGAGGTGGGATATTCCGCTTTACCACCTTGGACCTGTCTTGCCATCACAAGTTGCTTGCTTCCAGCTTGTTTGTCCCTGGCTATCTCAAGGCCCAGAGAGATGCAAATAAGGGGATCAGGTGGGCCCCGCCTTCATGGTGTCTTGGGACAACGAAGTCTACTACGTATCTTAGCTACAGTATCGTCTTTGCGCCCTTGTTCGTCTCGGTAGAAAGAAATCATGGAGAAACCTGTTCCAGGCGTAGCCATGACAACTTTCACTACGAACATAGATACAGATACAGCGATCTCGGGCCTTCGCTTGCACTGAAGAAAAGGAAAGAAAGAGCGCGAACCGAAGAGGACGGGACGTCATTGCCATTTCACATATATGAGAAAAGTGGAGTCCTTTCCTTTCCTATTTACCTGCCCTGATGTGATTCGACGATGGTTCTCCCCCAAGTTAATGGGATGCCAAGAATGGACTTCAAAACCCCTGCTCCGTCCTTTGTCATCTAATGGGGCCCTGGGGACCCCACCCCCGTTCGTTTTGTTTGATCTTCCTCCAGGGTGCTTGCCCGCATGAATGATGCAGACCTAGCAAGCGAAAGGAGGGGATCGGGCTGCCAGGACGGGCACGACGGTACGGTAAGGCGAACTGGGGCCGTGTGTTGACGTCCCCCCCGTTGATCGCCGTGAGGGCGGGTGTTTGATCGGAGGTCAGGATGGGGTGAGGAACACGGTAATGCGCCCCCGGAGATTTCGGCTGTTCGAAACCTGTCTCGTGGATACATGGGAACGTAATTCTTCCTATTGCTGGAAATGCCCCTATCCCCCCCCTCCCTCCTCCCACTCTCCTGGCTTTGGACAAGATGGGGTACTTCGTAGTGGGATGGGCATTTCCTGTGCCGTTTGATGAAATGTGATGCGGCTCCTTTTCTTCATGCATTGGGCGATCATCAAGTCTCCGACGCGTCGAGATGCCGCAGATTCGGAGATCTCAGGGTCCCCATGCCCGATCTGTTACGAAATTGCGAGATGCTACGAACATCACCGCCTGGTCAGATTCAGGGCGAAAATTTTTTGTTTTATTTTTTGAAAGTGTCGAACCACGAGCAAGCTTCCCCCCAAACTGTTCATCACATCTCAACGCATTGAACGGATGGCCTGCCCCCCAGGTCTGAACGTGTGAGTGGTGCCGACAGCCCGGATCGAGGCTGGGGTATTCCCTTTCGTCAAATCGTATGTACTCCGTACGCATTGCATCGAAAACTGCAGCACTGATCAGAGTTTGGACCCGATGTTTCCGGATGGCCCCCCGAGGTACGAGGTCGGACTTGAGGCGAAGACTCGGAAGCCTCGGAGCGGACTCCTCGGTACTTTTGACGACGTCAGCCCCTCTGCCCGTTGCGACATAACGGGCGCGGCAACGATCTTCAAGGTCGTTGCTTGAAGTTAAATAAAGAGGGATGCAAGTCAGTGGCCAGCCATCCTATTGATGCTGAAGTTCCGTTGGGAATGCTAGCACTGCCGATTTGACGTTCGGGTTCCTGGCCCGCATTCTTCTGAATAGTAGGTAAAGAACGGGGGAAAAAGCAAAGCTGGGTATATTTCTTTTGCTCCCGCTATGCGCCAATGGTACTCCATTTACCAAGCCCCATCAGCGCCGCTGTGCTAATGCGGCGAGTACTCCTATATCGCAGACCTATATACACTGAAAGCAGCCCGCAAACTAAAGCCAATTGTTAAACAAGCCTGTCAATGGCCTATGTCTTGATTTCGCCGTCCTGTGAGGGTCATGAGCTGTCTGTCTGGACTAATTACATTGGCTCGAGGACGACTCACCGCTTCTGCGGCTTCTTCTTCTCCGGAGAAGACTGTGAACCGTCTGCGAATGCCCCCACCCCGCGAAGGGTATGCGGCACATCCCCTTGCTGCCGCGGCTCATCTCGTCGTGGCCTTTTCCTAGGTGATGCTTGGCTACTCGCGTGCCGGGGCTGCTGGGTTGCGTCGAGGTATTCCTCTCAGAGGCGGACCGAAAATCGAGACCGTCGACAGTATCAAGAATGGTGGCGGTGCTCGATTTATCCTCTTGTTGGTCGAGCCAAGCGTCAATATCTTGCTCGCCCAGCACCTTTTCCTCCGACGCACTCGTCCAGTGAGATATGGCGTCCAAAGGGTCGCGATTGCCCTTGTATAAGAGAAAATCAGAAAGAGATTTGTCGTTTGGAAAAGACTCGAGAACATGGTGATATATCTCGTGACTCTTCCTCTTCCAGACATCTGGGCAAGATGACGCAGGCGAGGTCATGTATTTGATTGAGCGAGCTGAGCACGATAACACTTGAAATGACGGCGTGTAAGTCTTGGTTCTGGCTAGATTCGGGAATTCAAATTGAGCTCGGTACATGTGCATGACAATGGCTAACGGAATCATCTTTCATTGGGCCCGGGCTGTTGTTAATAAGAGATCGAATGTTGCAGCAAACGGCATGGTCCCTGAGCGGCCGCCCGAAGAGGGACTTTGTGGAAGCCGAATTTGGAAGCCTGGATGTGCCCCACGAGAGCTTTTTACATCCTGGATAGTGTCAACAGAGAGCCTGGCAAGTGTGTCCTTGCCGTTGCGGGAGCTCTACAAGCTTATTTCTTCCCCAAGAGGATGGATAAGGTGCTGCGGAGCATCCGAGAGGATGTGCTAACGACCGGCCCTCCGCGATCCAGATATTGGTTTGAGTGTTGCCTCGCCGAGCAAACATGATTCACATGGCCATAAAGAGAGGATGGACTTTTGATTCTGCTGTGGGACGGGACATCCGGAGTCGGCGTCGGAGGGGTCAGCCTGCAGCCTTATACCAGCCCTATGCTCATGGTGTGCCTGATATGTTGTCTGCTGGATCTGGATACTTGACTGCGCTTCTGGAAGACATGATGGAGGGTACGTAAGCGCGAGTAGCGCGCTGAGAAGCGGTTACTTTGCTGCCTTCTTGGCATCGAAGCATGCGACCGATCGCGAGGCCATATTTCTGCAGGGATCGTCAGCAGCCTGACAGAGCCTGCTTCGTTGAGATCCGTTTCGAGCTAGAAACTTGAAGCTAATGTGTGGCAACTGAAAGGGTGTGAGGTCCAGAACTGAAAAACAGCTAGGTAACGAAATTGAGAGTCCCGCTGGATACGGAATACTTGCAACATGCTCCGTCCCCGACGGCGGTGAGGACTTGAGGGACGGAGCCGGAGTTGGCCATCACATGATCGGATACACCTCAGAAACATTCGAGATCGCCGCTTGACGAAAGCTGTGTATTTGGGTCTCTTCAAAACCGTACGGTATCTGGGAGGGGTAGGAGGTGTTCGAATGCGAGGGCCTTATGGCCAACAGCTAGCGAGGACCACGGGAACATCGTTGAATAACAGCAAAATCCTCTTTGGAGCGTCTGAAGCCTTTCGAACAAGAAAGGTTCCAGAAGCAGATGTCGATTTCTGGGCTCATCTTTCGATGATGGCCAGCGACCATCCCGGCTTGATAGCTGCCTGTGCCGGGATGATTGTCGTGCAGCCTAGAGTGGGCGTAAAGAATTGGTCGTGACGAACGAAAAGGGTAAGGTCTCGAGGTGCAAGCCAGTCATTGAGAGCATTTCCATTCCTTGCTAGATTCGCTTGCGAGTGAGAACTGGGCTGAAAACGGTCGACAGAATAGGACTTTGATGTTGGTGCTCTGACATGCCTACCCGGGAGGGGGGGGTGCGTACGACAGAGGTCCGTTGGGCTGCTCCATAGGGGGGTTATGTCCTTAAGCGGCCAGTCTGCTGGTTAGGTGACCCTTCGTTTTGAGCGTGGTCAATACGTATACAAAAATACCCTACTTTCCCTCTTCAATTCTAGTAATAAATGTCCCGAATTCCTTATACCCTAAAATCTCTATTAGAACTGCTCCTTTATTCCGGGAAGGCTACTCTACTAACATAATGGACCAAAATATAAAAGGAAGGGGCGTACTTACCGTCAAATCAATATAAACACTGCATTATGTACACGGAGTGGTATCTATCGGGGGGCTCATTATTTATTTAACGCATATAAACGCTGCATTATGAACGTACCTCTGTCGAGTAAGGTAGAGTTGAAGACCGGGGTGTGGGGCATTGGTGGAGGTCAGCAAGTGGAGTGCTGATTGGTGTCAGCCACATGTATCCATCCAGGTGCTAGGTGGAAGCCACCACCAGCCACAGTCTCCCAAGGGGCCGTGGATTTGGAAGCGACCCCTGCGGTAGCTACGATGAAGCTGTGCGCCTGGACTCGGCTTGGTTTCGTTTCGTTTCACCCACCACCAAAACCCGACTGTCTCGACAATGCCTCCCGTCCTCTTCACTCTTCGACAAACTCAAAGGTCGTGAATGGATGGTCAATGGCACGATTAACGCTCTTCCGATTTCCCAACAAGCTTCGCCGGCGTGTGCGGAGGAACCGAATGGCCACCCTGCTGGCTCTCCTCACCCTGGCCATCCTGCTGGTCGTCCCCTTCTACATCATCTACAAACCACCTCCGTTTGTTATCAAATACCTTGCGCGAAAATGGCCCGACGTACTATGGCAGGTCAAGACGGACCAGAAGATCATCGGCCTCACGATTGATGACGCGCCATCACAGCATACGGCCGATATCCTCAACGTCTTGAAGGAGAACGATGCACATGCGACCTTTTTCCTTATTGGATCCCAGATGAACGGTCGTGAGGAAGACACGGGCGCCATAATCCAGTCCGGCAGCGAGCTGGGAAATCACGGCATGCACGACGAAGCTTCGCGGTCTCTCCCTATGGAACGGTTGGAATCGGACATATTCGAGGTCAGGCGGAAGATCAAGATTGCTTACGAGTACGAGGATAAGCCCCTTGTGGCTGGGTATTTCCGTCCGGGCTCTGGATTCTTCAGCAACAAGATGCGGAGGCTGGTCGACAAGCTGGGATACAGGATGGTTCTGGGCAGTGTTTACCCACACGATGCCCAGATCAGTTCTTGGCGGACGAATGCCAACCATATCTTGAGCATGGCCCGTCCAGGGGCTATCATCATATGCCACGATAGAAGGAGTTGGACCGTTCCCATGCTGCGTAAGGTACTTCCGGAGCTGAGGAAACGGGGTTATAGGATCCTCAACATCACGGAACTTCTCAAGGAAGTCGATCCAGACAAGTGAGAGTCGTATTGGGGGAGGGAAAGAGCATCAATCATCCAAACCATGACGGAGAAGACCAACTGCAACAGTGCATATACGCAGCCCGTGTCCAGCCTAGACCGCTTCGAGGCTCACGTGCGCAACCAACCTTCAAATGAGGGGTATCGGCGACTTCGGAGACCGTGTGAGTCCGCGGTCAGAGCTGGTCTCGACCGAAGCATGGAGCCGCCAGGGGATGCGGAGCATCATGACCGCACCATCATTGCCTAGGCCAATGCGGTGTAATACCACGTTGCCCATAATGGCTTAAACATGACGAGGAGTCTCGCCTCGAGGCTACGGCGTACAAAGGAACGGGTCGCTGCATAATCGAGCGTAACAGGCTCGCTGCTTTGTGGATTGATGAGGCATGGCCCCCTCCAACATTCGCTTGTTTCAGTACGGCGACACAAAGATGTTCTACGACACCTGGGTGACACCTCGTGAGACAGCAAGGGCTCAGAGGGAGTCGATTGGGCGATTCGCGACCGGGTCGAAAGGGGGGAGGCGCCATGTATTGGCGCCGTTGTAGAGCCTGGCAGATCTTTGTACGATAGAGGTTGTCAATCTTATGCTATTAGCCGTCAGTGAGAGCCAAAACTGGTTCGCCACGACATCTCTCGCGGCCTTTTTGTCCTCGACAGATCCCCGTAAACTTGTCCGAGTATCTCTAAATCCCCACTCACATGGTTTTGTTGCTTCGCATTATAAGCTGCCACATGCTGCTGAACTTCGTAACGATAGTCATTGCTCAATTTTGCCGAAGGCCAAGCTGTTCATAGCTCTCGTTTGATATTGTTCTTAGGTTTACGATGGTGATAGGCTGGAAACTCGCTACGCTTGTCGCCTACAAATGAATTTGGCGCAGTCCCACGGTATCTATATCATGAAGGATCGCGTCTCTTTTCTTTGTAGTTAACAGAATGCACATGGGTCGAAAGTGACAGTTCCTGAAGCGAGCCACGGTTCAATACTTTGTGGCGGCGAAGCAAATGGTCTTGAATAGAGGAAAATTATGTTCAGCACTTTCCAACGACTTCAGACGCCACCTTTCCAACGGACACGAGAGGGTAGCACCGAAATAGGTGTGCCAGAGGCTTCAGGGCCAAAATCAGTCAGTCGTTTCCCCCCGACCTCAAAGGGCAGGCAGGAGCAGTATCCATCCTCAACGGTGCAAACCTCAAACAACAAAGGTTTGCCCATCAAGCAATTTTACAAGATCTAGGATTTTTTGTTAATAACGGATTATCTACCGAGTATAAATTCAGTGAGGCAAGTTGGAAAGGTTCATTTTAGAAAAAAGGGCCAAAAAGTCAAAAGCTCAAGTGCGCAGTTCGGGAATCGAACTGCGCACCCTACAAAATCCTCCATCTGAGAAGACTTCACAGGATTTCATCACCAAGTTCTTTACTAGTGGACCAGGGCGTTATAGCGCTCGACCATGGGGATCGATTGGGCTTGGTTGACGAATGAGGCCCTGGGCCTGGATATAAGGGCCCTGGAGGCCCTCATTCTTGAGATACTCCCGGCCCTCCTCGACGTATTCCATCTCATGTTATTCGACTCCACAACTTGCTCGTCCTTTCCTCTTGATCTCTAAGCCGGCGCTTGCCTCTGGGAACTCACTCGATCGGTGAGTATTTGATTCCATCTGTGGAGATTTCGAGCAGACTTCTCTTCTTCCCCTTCACCACCTCGACCCGGGCCCTCATCCTCAACGGTATTGTAAAAGGGAAAAGGGGAAAAGAACGCGTACCAACCAGCATTTGGTTATTTTCTTTGGCATATATTATAAAGGTAATCGGAACTACGGCACAGTCAGGATGCATCCTGACCAGCTTATCTTTCCGTTCTGTCCGGACGACTGCTGCCCCGGTCCCGCTGACGCAAACAAAGCAAACTTCCCACCAACACACTCCGCCAACGACCTGACAGATAAGCAAACTCCAATGGACAAGCAAATTTCAGGTGCCCAGGCTGTCGTCAAGGCCCTCAAGGGGCAGATTCTTCACGTCCCGAATCTCTATGACATCTTCAGAGGATGGCCGGTTAAAAAGACCAATCCTCACTATAAGCGCATGATTCCCATCGTCGAGGAAGCGTTTGACCGGTAAGTTTAGGCCAAAAACCCCCCTATCAAACAACAGCAATAAAGATCAATCTTCTCACAAATTCTATTCACCAAGGCTCATCAAGTCGTCCCCTCTCCGTGAGAAATACCGGGAGGCCAACTACGCCAGATTCGTCAGCTTGTAAGCCGATCCACCAAACCCCTGACTTCCCACGACTCTAGTCTAATCCTTCGACACAGGTATTACCCTCACCCAGATTGGGAACAGGTCCAGACGCTGGCGCTCTACATCATCTGGCTCTTCTGCTGGGACGATGCGATCGACCAACAGGGCAGCGACGACCTGAGTAACGATCTTCTTCGCGCCAAGACTCGTCACGACGATACGATAGTAGTGCTAGAATATGTGCTCGATCTTGGCTTTGAGGATGGCTCAGCTATACAGTATGATCGCGCCAATACTGAGCTGAAGGAGATTGGAGCCCAGTTGCGGAAGGCGTATACTCGTGGTAAGTCGTTGTATCCATTGTGAACAATCAACAGCAGTCTCACTAACTCGAGACAAAAGAGCAGAGACAAACCTTCATGAACCAGATGAAGCGATACATCAACAACTGCCACAAAGAGCAGTCCATGCGTCTCCAGGGCGACTTGCCCGACCTCCAGGCGTACTCGGAGCTCCGTCATGGAACGGCCGCAGTGTGGACGCTTTGCGCGCTCATCGAGTCAGTATCATGTCAGACTTACTAAGATCAAGGAACAAAGTCTAACACTTCGGGACTTAGATATGGTCTGGGAGAGAACATGCCAGAGCACATTCGTTACATGAAAGAGGTCCAGACTATCTGGGAGGAGACGAGCAGAGGCATCTGGATGTACGTGGATACTAAGGAAACATGACAAAGGGCAAATGCTAATATACTTACAGCACCAACGATATACTTTCTCTGAAGAAAGAGATTGTAAGTAAACAAAAAAACCACATACCCACCAAATAACGAATCCTAACTAACATTCTCATATAGCCCCATGATACCGCCAAGGCAGAGAGCGTCGTGAACGCCGTACCCATCCTCATGGGTGAAGGCAAATCTCTACAGGAGGCTGTCGACACCCTTCTCACTGAGCTCCAGGACTCTGTCGCCATCTTTGAGCTTGCCGCCTCCGTCCTTGAGGAAGCCGCTGGAGAGAAGAACCAGGCGATAATCAGAAGGTACTGCGATGCGTGCCGCTGCATGGTTACCGGATCAGTCCAGTTCACGTAAGTGCTTTGGTGTGCCTCCCAGCACAACTCAAGGCAGAAGTGGCTAATTGTGAGAACAAAGGCTTGAGTCGACCAGATATAAGCTGGCGGGCTGCATGAACAAGGATGGATCGTTGGATATCCTGCTTTGAGGGTACGGTGAAGGATGAAATCCGGATAATGAACTCGAGAGACTAGATTGAGACTGCTTTGGGGCTGCTTTGGGATGTTGGGCCAGATACCCTGCTTTGCTGATTTGCAGATTGCGGTCTATAGCTTATTAGATTCCTATACTTGCTGCTGCTGGTGTTCTAAACATTGGCTTCTATGGCTTCTAAGGTTTCTAGAATGCAATATACCGGTTCAATTGCTTCATATATTGGTCTTCAAGAATATTACGATAATTGAGACGGCTCTTAGAAAGGTTGATTTTGTGAAGAGAGGCCCTTCTTGTGTTACACACCAACGATCCCCGAATTGAGACTTACTCTTTGGACGCCATGCGGGAAGACTTTGTGGAACGCCAGTAGCTTACATTTGATTTTGGTCTGATGACTTTTTGTGATGGCGAGTAGAAAGAAACAAGCTATATATGACCAAGTATATGTTGAAGAGTTGTGAGTTTACGAGGAATCCGCGTCTATTGCACTCAGTTATTCATCATCTCACTGAAGAATGCTCGCAAACATATGAACATGGACCGCAACATATATCTTTCTTGAGCCATCTCCTCTTAAGGCCAATACCCTCTATCATGATCCCCATCTAAGCAGCACCATATCGACTTCTATCAAATCATCACCAAACCCAAAGCTGAAGCCTCCACACCTCACCCGCTCAAACCCTCTTCTTCTTCTTCTTCTTCTTCTCCTCCACCAACGCCTCGAACCCCTGAACAAAATCATCCCTCAAATCCTCCCACCCTTCCACACCAATACTCACTCTCAACAACCTCTTGCTACACCCACTGTCGCTCATCGCCCGCCACTCAATAAGACTCTCAACACCCCCAAGCGACGTAGCATGATGGAACAACCCCATCTTACTAGGCAACCTCTTCGCGTCCCCCTCATCCCGCAACAACAACGCAAACACGGGCCCAAACCCACCCGGCATCTGCTTCCTCAACCACGACCCTTCCTCCCCGCCCTCCAAATCCTTGTTCTGCAAACTCGCGTGCTGCACCTTGTCCACAACACTCGCCACCAAACCCCCCGGATTCCCGCGAATCTCCCCGTCCAGCCACGCAACCAGCCTCGTCGCTGACTCGGACTGCCTCTTGACCCTCAACTCCAGTGTCCTCAACGACCGCACACCAAGCCACCCCTCCATACTCCCCATCACACTCCCAATAAAACACCTCTCCATCAGCAACTCCGCCATCCACGCCTCCTTCCACTTGGGACTCAAGCTCAGCGTCCCGCACAACATATCCGAATGGCCCCCAAAATACTTTGTCCCAGAATGCATCACCACATCCGCCCCCAACACGAACGGATCCTGCAGCGGCGGCGGCGCAAACGTAGCATCCACCGTCAAATACGCCCCCCTGCGGGTAGCGACCTCTCTATAGTAAGCCAGATTCCTCGCCTCCCCAGTGGGATTCAGCGGCGTCTCGACGTGCAGCACGTCGCCCTTCTCCAGCTTCTCCATCGAGGCGTCGTCGAGCTCGAGCTGTTGCAGGCCGTTGAGTTTCGTGAGAACCTTGATGACGCCGTGGCAGCCGTGGTACCCGCCGCCGATAGCCACGCGCTTCGGGTTCAAGAACACGAGCATGGCGTGGAAGGCGGAGAGGCCCGAGGAGTAGGTCAAGGTCGGCCCGCGAAGCACGCTGGAGAGGATGGCTTCGAGGCGGGTTGTGTTGGGGCCCGAGTAGCGGGAGTAGACGTGGGAGTCGCTCGGGGCGGAGGGCTGTGATGGGTGTTAGTTTGGGAGTGGTCATTGATACTGGGCTTGTTTCACTCATGACGGGCTCATTTCTGATATTCCCTTGACAGGTGCAACATCTTGAAGTCAGATTCATGAGGGCGGGGGCAGAGAACTTACATCGATATTGTCCCCTGGGCTGAGCTCATCCGGGTTACTGTTGTACTTGAACGTGGTAGACACGTGCATCGCTGGCGCGACGGCGCGGTGGCTGCTGATGCCATTATCGGCGTGGACGGTAAGCGTGGCAAGCGAGAGCTCTCTCTTGTCCGTCGTCGGGGCCTCGGAGCCGGACCCGGGAGCGGCCCGGATCGCCGTGTCGCCGTTCGTGGGGATATCTCCAGCCATTGTGTTGTCGAAAAACGCAAGGGGAGAAGATTCTAAAGACTCTTGTCGTCTTTGACACCGTGAGGTATGTCTTGGGATAGAATGGCGAGATATGAGACGAGGTCTAACCAACTAGAGGAGAATGAGATCTACGGTTCAGGGGAGAAACCTTTAGACGAGGTGTGTCATAGAAAGGGGAAATGAAGAGTCACCGACGACAAATCGGCGCGGATGACGATCAAGACGGGCGGCCCGGTGCCGGGAACAAGCCGTCTCTGGGACGCTGCCCCTCCATTGCGTGGAACCTTATCAAAAGGTGGGGTCGGAAACCAAACCCCGAAGCTGGGTCATGGTGCGATAAGTGCATGACGGATCAAAAAGTCTTTGCTAAAATCGCGTCAAAAAGCATACTGACGATTGGAACAACGATGCCGGACGAGTCTCCGCCAGCCATCCCTCCGAGGTTCGGACCATGATTTCAGCCATTCCAATGAGTAATCCTCTTTCATATCCCGGACTTACCATGCCTAATACCTTTTAAGGTAGGTCACGGACATTGTCACCATGCAGCAGACCCTGGGGCCAAGACATGTCAACCAATATCATTATCATTAAGAGCTCATTTCCAAGACACTCGGACTCGGAGCTCTGCTCGCCCAGGCTGGCTTGCAACCGCCCGTATATGCATAACGCGGCTCAACCCGACGAGTGTACAGGCTGGTTGGCCCAACTCTAACCATGTCATAGCGAATGCACCCCATACTTTGGGACATATCCCACCCAGTAACGCCAAATCCCAAGCCGTCGAGGGCCGCATCGACAGGACGTATATACAAACTTTAAAAATGATGCCCGGGGAAAACGATTAATGAATTTCGGTAGTCTCGAAAGACGCTGCCGACTTTGGGCGCTCGATGGTTCCTAACTCCGAGCCCTGTCCGCTTTGGCCGCGCTTTCTACTAGCGCCGTTCAGGAAGCGCGTGACGCTCGAGTTGGGCGAGTTGGCGCTCGGCTCCTTGTGGTCTGAGTCACCGAAGCGCGAGAACAGGCCGCGCATGCGGCTGGATTGGTGATGTTGTTGTTGGTGCTTCTGGTCGTCCAGGCCGACGTCTTCGAAGCCCTCGTCAGCCGTAGGAAGTTCCCGATGTCTGTCAAGCGCGGATCGAGGTAGGCGAGGGTAACGGGCTGAATCGAGACTTTGGCGCGCAGGGAAGTCGTTCTGGGGAATTGGGGACCGTGCTGTGATATCCTGCAACGCAAAATGCGGTCAGCGGTGGCGCCACAAACAGCAGCTTGGGCTCAGGACAAAGCCTCGACATACAAATGATCGTCTGTACGAATCAAACGATTCCCTTGAAATAGAGAAGTGCTCAATCTCGCCGCTGTTGCTGCGAGTGTCTGTCGAGTTGCGGCCAGAGCCGAGATACTTGCTTGGCCACAGGCCTTTTTCTTCAGTTGGGGATGGCTGCGCATGCGCGTTAGCAAATGTCTCGAGCGAGGGTGAGGTTGTTGCGGGGGTGCATACCGGAAGATAGACGCCGCTGTCATTTACGACTGTGATGCAGAGAAAAGTAAGTCAATTGGTCCCATATGCGCGCCATGATACCTGGCTCGAGGGGTTGGTGAGTGTGTGGAGGTGCATACCACTCATCTTGTATTCGCCATTGTCCTGGCTCTTGGAACTCCTCACGCTGAGGGAAGAGGAAGCTTTGGATCCGACTGTGTCTTGCTTCTCAAAGCCGGGGTGCGACGGGTTCTCGCCATCGGGTCGTGAGTTTTCGTCTGCATGGAGAGTGGCAGGGCCCGGACGGCGGGCAAAAGGGTTGCGAATGGGCATGGCGGAGGATGGCGCGAAAGCGGCAAGGTCGGGATGGTAGCTGGTGAGAAGCAAATTTCGATTTGGCGCGAGGGTGTAGATGTTGGAGACCAGGCCTTGGTGCGGACTCGGGTTTAGAAGCTAGAGAGGAAAACTTGGTGCGTAATGTTTCGAGTTGTGTTTGTGTTTCGAGGTTGATGCTGGGACCGTTTGACAAAGAAATCGATGGGTGGACCCAAAAGGCGAAGGCGGGGAATAGGGTAGCGGGATGGCGATAAACTATATGACAATCTTGACCCGTCCTATTTCCCACTCGGGCAAATGCAGTGTACTCGGTACCGTACACAGTGATAGTGGTGTCCGAGTCTACATGTACAGTAAGACGGTGGCTTGGGATGGGCAAGGCGGAATGGTATTGGTCTGTAGAAGTCCTAGAGGAGAGATGGATGCAGGAGATGATGGAGATCCAAGTGAGACGCAGGGAGATGGAGACGAAGATTGGGGACGGGGTTGGCGCTTGTTGAAAGTTGAGGACGTAATAGAAACGTGGTGCTGCGTATGGAGTAGGTATGGTTGGGAGGTAGACCGTAGAGAAGAAGCAAGTAAAGGTAAGGTAGACGAGACGGTAAAGCTGGAAGTAGAGATGGATGGGAGCTAGAACTGGCGGACAATATCATCGGGCGGGAATCTGCAGGTTTTGGGCTGTGCTTGCCTTCCCCTGTGAGGTGTGAGTGTCTGTCATGTCTTTTTCTTCCCGCTCGTGCCTACAATTCCTTTCCTTCCTTGCATCCGCCCATACCTACTTACAGGTCCAGCTATTGCTGGAACTGTGGTAGGCTCAGTTGCACTTGGTTTATCCACCCATAGCACGGGAAAGGTAGGTGCGGATACGCGCTACTGCCACTCAGGGACTAGACGCAAGGGGGGGGCACATCAGACTTGGAAGTGACGAATGACCCTCTTGCAGATGCATCCATTGGATCATGAGGCAACTTCCATATGTTAGCACCTCAGATTGAGGGAAAGAACCCACCCCGGTGCCGCTGCCGATGCCGCTTTGAAAAAGGTGAAGAGACCGCGGTCCTGCCCGGACTCTTCGCCATTACTCTTCAGGGCCAAGTGGGAACTGTAAAGAGCCTTTCCACGGCATGGGCAGGGAGCAGGCAAGTAGGGACGTTTTGAAGGTGTCAAGTCCGAGAGCCCTAAACGGTAAAGGTGTGTAAGATGCTGCAGCGGTTCCCCATCATCGACATGGGCAGATCATCGGCACTATACGCAACGACTCAGCCAACATCTTTGCAAACACTGCGCGGCCTATGTCCATCAGCGGAGAGATGGCATCGTGGGCAGCATGGACAGCCTGGCACTGATCAAGGATTCAATGACATCTCGCGAGAATTGGGTTTGCGATGGCGGCTGTTCTACGTGTAAGGTAGGCGGGACGGGGATTCGGGAAACCGGGAAACTTGGAACGAACCGCGAATACCATGCCACCAACGGCCCAGGGCACTGGGGAAAGACATGATCAAACATTAGCTTAGTTCACTCACACACTCTCTGCCTTTGCTCAGTGGATGGAATGGAGTCATGGACCGGCCACACCGACCCTGCTTCTGCAAGCTTGAGAAGCGTTCAAAAGGCAAGGGACCTTGGTCGATGACATGTGTTTGCCCCATGTTTTTCCTTGGTACCTTACTGAGCTGAATGGTTCGTCGCTGCTGTCAGTGACATGAGATGGGATGCGGGTCGCTACGTGTGACAGTGCCGTGGACACTGCATCGCCGCAAGCATGTGTCTGGTTTTGTCTTCTTATGTAATCACCCGAACACCCCATGGCGCCCTCCCTTCTGGAAGGCCCGCAGTGACGCTTGCCGTCATCCACCTTGTCCGGTCCAACCTTACGCCCCGAATCCCCGCGTGTCTTCTCGCTCATTTCTAGGCGCATACTGGCAGACCTGTGAAAGCTCTGCTCAGTCACAAGCGTCCAACACGGACATCTGTGATCTCTTCTCCGTCTCGCCTCGAATGCCTGGCACAGTCCTATTCGCCCGCCGCAAGGTGTTCGTCCACAGTACGACGCTGGCACGCTGGGCAAACCTGAACGACGTTCGGACGGCACACTTCGGATCTCTCGGCATCGGAGCGCAAAAAAAAAACTGCCCTTTGATCTCCGTGCCGCACTTCCTTTTTCTATCGCCCTTCTGCGGACCTGCATCCTGTCCGTCCAATTATTCTTGATTGACCGCATCGGAACGCGAGTTGGCTGCGCCTATCCGCTCGCTACATAACGCTCTATCCAACCCACATTTCCCCTCAACGGATCATCGACCTGCCGAGCGGAGAACGGGAGTCGGTCATCGCCGTCGCCGGCGCAATGCTCCACCACACGCTCTCACCAAAGTTGATGAGGGGTGGGGTGCTATCTATGGACTGGGAAAGGGATACACGTGATGCAAGTTTTGTCACGGAGGAGAACGACTACGATTCGTCTTTTCGAACCACGAGTCGAAAGCCGTACACCGGGGACACCAATCATGTCAATGCTGGACAGAGGGAAGTCAACCTCCACGTTGTGAAGCCATCTCACAACTTGAGAACGGTAGTCCTCGTTGGAAGTCAGCTCCCTAGTACCCGCGGTCTATATCATCAACACGAGGTCGACTGCGTCTCTTTAAACAAACAAGATGTCCGGTCTGGAAGCAGGCTGTGACCTACTTCGACCTTTAGCTCAGTGATAGTTGTCTGCATGCGGGATTCGCCCACAACAAGACGCCTCCTCGTAGGTTGTCTCGCACAAGTCTCGTTAAAAGTCGCCTTCCCGGACGCCCTCGCCGGCTATGGCTTCGCTGGCTTGGTCCTTCCTACTGTGTAGACATCGGCCTGGCCAGTCAACCAGTGCCCATACACCGTGAGCTGGGGATAGAAGCGAGACAATTTGCAATTGTCCAACGTGCAACGAGGAGCTTGAGGGCCGTTCACATCGTGGTCCAGCATGCCGCCGGATTGGGTTATCGTGACTTCGGCTACCCAAGGTGGCTGCGGTCCGACAGGCAACTGGGAATGTAGACGCCCAGATCCGATGGAGCGGGCACGCTACAGGCAGACACGCACCCACGCAACCATGCACCATGGAGACGGTCTGTCGACACCACAAGTCTAGGCGTCGGCGATGCCTTACACCGGCCCTGTCGCGGTGCCATGTTGACTTCGACGGACTTTGGCTATGCTTGTCATATGCTTCAGCGGTTGACCAACTGATGCCGTCTTAGTACCCAGCTGCGCGGGAAGACATTGCTGCACTTGAATCTGTCGCTATCATCAGCTGGTCGCGTTTCTATACATCAAAAAAGCGGTCCACCGGGTGGAGACAGATCAACTGCGCCTGTGTCGAGATATCTCTTTGTCTCGAGATGATCGCCAGAGTATCCGCCGACCTTGACCTGGATTCGGCTCACAACGTCGCGCTTCACAGGATATCGCTTTTGCCCAAACCACCGCGCTTCTTCAGTCCTTTGTTCATCATGCGGATCGATTTACGACCCTCGCCATCGTCTGCAGCATCGTCGTCATCGACACAGGATCTGAAAAGCACCATCGTCATCTGTATCGACTTTGAGGGTGTCAATCCAACCAAAAATGGTGCGCTTGCAGACAAAGAGGTGATCGATTTTGCCTTCGAGGAAAACGGCAAGCATTTGGTTGATCAGGATGTTGTATACTCGGCGACAGTGGAGGTTCGCTGCTGATGTGCCGATGCCATCGCAGAACGACCCTGTCGGAACCCTGAATGGGGTAGGTGTATCTGGCGCGACTACTAATCAGATTTTCGAGATTCGAGATTCGAGCTTCTGGATGAACATACTGCTATTCAACGGGCTACTTTGATCGGAAGTCCGTTCAAGCTTGAGAACCAAGATCTACGAGAACTGTATCATGGTTTTCGCTGTGATCTGTCACACGGGATGATGAGGCGATAATCACGTTGTCGTTTGGTGTACGCAGCACAAGTGAATCCTGTCAATCTACCGATCTTTGACAACACGTACGGGAATTGCCCGGAAAGACTATTCACCATCAAAGACCTCAGGTGCGATCTGCCAAAGGATGTGGTCGATGCTGAGACGCACGTAATCTCGATTGTCCGTGAGAAGGACGAAACAGACCCGCGCCTAACAGCCGCATTGACATCAAACGCCTGCTCAACCCACCTTTTGGGTTTCTCAAGCCTAAGAAATAAGAACTTCATCGCGGTACCTGACGGGACGATGTCTGTTCTCCCCAGCCTGCGCTTTTGGATCTCATGGCGTGGGCGCTAGGCCGACGCCATGCATGCCCGTGTACCTAAGAAAAGAAGGACATGAAATGATCGACCCTTGAGCGTGCGTCCGAGCAACATCGGACGACTCGCAGCGAGACGGTCAACGGCTGCTGTCATAAGGAGAGAGTGAAGCTCAAACAACTTAGTCGACCTCTCGCCGCTGGAGTAGCACTGAATGACACGGTTCCCGTGGCTCGCCAAGGCCAATGGTCGTTTTCAGGTCGAGCCTCGATGCCGCGGGGCCCCACTCGTGATGCAATGCTATGTAAAGCACACACTTCGCCCGCATGCTGCAGGTTGCAGGACGAGAGAGATCAGCACGAATGTGGGATATCCAGGGGCAGCGCGACCGAAGCGGCCACGGGAAGCCTTTGAGGCTATGCATCGCGTTGAGGCCGTCTGGTTCCTGCGTCCGTCTGGTCTCCCGCTTTCTCCACGTCGAACCTATGTCGAAATCGATCGACCACTCAGACGACGATTTGACGAGACCCCTAGAATGCAGTACCATGACAAACGTTCACCGGATTCCTAGGACTCGGTGGAAACCGGCAGACCACGGGGCGAGTGCGGAATTCTACAAAACACCTTACTTACCTCTTGGCTGCCTGTGAACGTCTATCTTGAGTTGCACGGCATATCGGGTCATGTGACAACGGTCCCGGCTCGACAGCACAAGAACGCGGACAAAAGTGGCTTGTCCGCAACCGAAAACCTGGAGATAACATGCGGTTATGGGATAGAACACACTCAGAAACACTATAGATGAGAGGCAACAGCTGGTCAAGGTCCCCCGTCCCGGGTCTGGAAATCAGGTGTGGCTTGCTCTTCCGCCCATCCTTCGGCGCCAAGTGGGCGAAACTAGATCAGCCCGCGCCGTACCTTGCATTCCGCAAACGGCCATCTGAGACCACTTCTGTCGTAGCAACATGTTGGTTCTGCCCGCTCAATCCCCCCCCCCCCCACAACTCTTTTTCTCATGTGGCGTTTCTACTTACAAGGTACGCTTTCGCACTTTGATTCTGCAGACAGAGTGTGAACATTCCAGTAACAGAACGCCCGGCCCAATTCCCAAGCATTTTTTGACATGGCGGCGGCACATAGCAAGACGGTTGACTGAGAGGTAAAGTCATCCCAAAGCGCCATTGAACCAAACGCAAACAGGTCTAGCAGCTTGTCTCGATCCGCAAGATGGGATCCTCGATGGGGTTGAGCAAGGGTACTCCAGACCCATGCCCTGCAGCGGGCATGAGTACGAGACTACGACTTTACGGGAGCAGTGCTCAGAAAACACCAACGACCCAATTACTACCACACCCGACTTACAAATCCCCTTTTGGGATGGACTTGTCGACCGGACGTGGTAGTCCTACCCTCGCCCTTCACCCCACGCACGTCCTCGGTGGGCGCTCTCGTCGTGAATACACCACGATGTCTCCTCCCATCTCCACTTGGACGATGGACAGAGAGAGCGAGGCAACCCAGCCACTGACACACTCCGCCCGAGACGGATCCTGGCTTCGGTCACTCTTCAGTCTAGTCCCAGTCCAGCACTGCTCGAGAGTCCAGGCCTACCCCATCCAACGAGCTCGTTCATGGCGGACGGGTAGGTAATATGGCTGATGAGAGATATGGATGTGTGTGTGTGTGTGTGTGTCGTGTTGTTTGCTGTTGGTATCCGTGTTCCCTGTTTCATACATAACCTGCCAGCTTCCGTCTGACCATTGAGAGCCAAGATCCCGCACCTCATCCAGGCTTTTTTGTTTCCCTCCTTCACCGCTTAAGGGCCCCTTGAAGTCCCCTTATATTCACCAGTGCCCCTCTGATACGAGGTCACCTTCTATTCCTATCCCGTGTAACTAATACTCGATAACGGTGGCATCTTGCCTTGTCTTGTACCTTACCTCGGTTCTTGACATCATCTTCGACCTTCAACAAACGACTCGCACTACAACACTCTGTAATAATACTATCAGGACGATCTCTTCTTTTTACCCGATTGAAAAGCCATAGCGCCTCGCCCATTATCGAAAGAAAAAAAAAACACAATCTCTGAGCTTGTTCTGGGTCCATCGCCACCGACAACGCTCTTCGCCGCATTCGAACAAGACATTGTGAACCAGTCCGATTGCAGCAGTATAGAGAACGTCAGACCTCGAGGCCAGAACCGACTTCGGTCGCAAGAGGGGACCCTTGCTTTTGCATATTCCTCCTCACTTCAATAACAGAGCTGTGCTCCATCTTCATTCACCTTGGTCGACTTTTCCACATCTGATACCACGCACCTTCCTTACCTACCTGCTCGCACATCGAGCAACCCTCTCTCACCACTACACATCACCACACACATCACCACACACATCAACTTCATTCAAAGCGACTCACAATGACTAAGAGGGTATTCGTCGACTGGGAGTTGTGGCAGCAGATGACTTTCGTAAGTCTTTTCTCTTTTTTTCAATTTTTTTTTTCAATCACCACCAACTCGTAAAAGTTCATGACTAACACACCTACCTCATAGGTCCTGGCTTGTGCCATCGGCGTCGTCTTCATCATAGGCTTCGTGAAGCTATGGTGGTCAAACCGATACATGGCTAAGCTTGAAATCATTGACGCGGAAAAGAGGGCACACACCTCGGAGATGGAATCAACCGGCCTGCCGCCCCCACGAAAGCAATCCGAAATCCCCTTTGGCGTCCGCGCCATCCAGTCCGGCATCGAAGTCGACGGTATCTGGATCTCCCGCCCCAACACGCCCGCCACCGACTCCCCTCCCAACTCAGCCAAGGGCAAGGGTAAGTACGTCTCCGTCGGTCCCATCTCGCCCGCCTCGACAAACTCCTCAGACCCCTTTGGCTCCCCGCCTTCGTCTCGCAACGGCGGTGTTACGATTGGTCCTCAGACATACCGCCCAAAGTCATTCTCTCAGAACGCTGTCGCGAGCCGCGCCGACGCGCTGAGCCAGCTCGAGGGCAACCCGACGCCGCAAAACGCACCCTCCTACAGCACTTATCAACCCCGCGGCACCGGCCACGGCGTCGCCCCCTCCGAGGCCCACTCGGACGAGGCCATCAGTCCCGTCAGCCCCGTCGACCGTGGCAACGCCGGCATCAGCAGCGAGAACTACAACGGCATCGACGTCCGAGTTCCCATCCGGGCCTCACCCGTCGTCAACCGCCATCTTAACAAGGTCCGCAACGTCACCGGCGCCGGTCCCGCCCAGCAACCTACGACGGGCGGCGGCGTTCGCTCCTTCAGCGGTAGCTTGCAGATGCCCAAGAACGGCAAGGGAACGTACTCTACCGTGCCGCAGGGCTCGCCTGGCGGAGATTTTACTGATCCCTTTGCTACGCCTGTGACCACCCCCGGCGCCGATCAGGCATTGCTTCCCTCCCAGCAGCATCAGCAGCAGCAGCAGCAGCAGGGAAACCACGTCAAGTTTGCGAATGTTGAGTACATTTCTAGCCAGCGCTATGCCAGTGACGGTAGCAGTGGGAGCAGCGGCAGCAGTAGCAGCAACAACCACAACTAAGATTCCGTCATCTTGGTAGGCCTAGTCGGTGGTGGACTAAAGGTAGTCGACGTACATCAGCATCGAATGGTAAAGCGAGTTTTATTTTTTATTTTTTTTGGCTTCCTTCTTTTATTATCGCGAATCATCTCACAA